>CAUDMG010002736.1:0-170000 GCA_958450375.1 Homarus gammarus | reverse complement strand
AAATCATGACGAAAACAATGACTTTCGCTTTCTTTCGTTGTTCAACAAATTTTACCGTGGAACAAACCTGTACTGTACATGTACTAAATGATTACGGTACTTAAATTGTAATGTCTATTGCAAATATAGATTGTTTATATAGGTATTCAAATAAATCCCTATCTTACAAGAATCCCAGCAATGCAAGTTATATTCACCCAGGTCGTTTGGGTGGCAAATTATGAGAAGAGCTTAATCACTCTTAAGTAATGATAAATAAACACGCAGGCCTTCAGCGCCAACTGTCAAATCTTATCTCAAATAAATAAACAAACAAACACCAGACACTGTCACCTCACCTCCCGCCCCCTCCTTGTGTTCCCAGACAAAAGATTGATTTCTTTATGTTTATTTTATATAATATCTCAGACTAAAGTTAGGATAATATAATTTGCATTGCTAAAACCCTTGCAAGACAGAGATTAATTTGAATACAGTAAAACCTCGATTAACCGACCACATATGGGGGGAAGGCCGACGGATAATCCAAAGGTCGGTTAATAGTACATAAAGTCTACGGAAATAAAACATAAATTTTCAAGTACCTTTCCCTAACCTACCTCATTTAAGTCCCTCTATTCATTTTTGTTCATTTGCCATCCTCGTGTTTCAAAGCCGGATTTGGTAAAACGTTACTCTGACTACCTACATGATACGGGTACTCCCCATTAGAGGTTCACGGCACCATAAGCTCGTTGAACAGGCTTTTTGTGAAATATAAAAAAGTCTAGGACTGTTTTTGTATCCTGGTGGTCCAGTGGTAGCGTTCCCTGGTCACAATCATGGGCTCGTGGGCCGTGGGTTCGAATCCTGACTGGTTGAGGTGTTGATTGTATGTAGAAGTCCGCGTGCTTTATTGGGCTGATGAAATATATATATATATATATATAAATATATATATATATATATCTTGATAAAATCGCACGGGAAAATGGAAACAATGGAGCACCTTAGCTTTCGTCTTTATTCAAGACATCTTCAGAGGCAACTGAAGATGTCTTGAATAAAGACGAAAGCTAAGGTGCTCCATTGTTTCCATTTTCTCGTGTGATTTTATCAAGATTTATCTTATCCACGTTTTCATTGTGGATTTACATGAAATATATATATATATACATACATATATACACATACACACACACACACACAGTTATGCGCCGGTTAACGTCCAACCGAACAACGTCCGATCTCGTATACATCCGTGACCCCAAAAAAAAAAAAAAAACTTCCGTGACGCCTGCTGGACCACAACTCCAAGACCCCCTGACGGAGACATGTTGATCCTCCCCATACTGGCCAGATATTATGTGTTAAAGGAATATCCTTCCTTCCTTAGGCTTTAGCAAGCCCCTTTATAATATTTGTTTATACAGTCATCCCTTGGTTATAGCGCACTTGGTTATCGTGATTTTCATTATCACGCCTCCATCAAAATCTGCACACCTGCCGTTATAGCACATTTTTCAGGCCGATAATTTGGTTATCACGCATTTGCCTTCAGGTGTAATGTTAACCACTTGGTTCACCGACATCTATTGAGGATAAAATCATTCACCTACAAATTGACAATAACACATTTGCTATAATCAGACATATCTAGTTGCCTCAACAATTGCAACCCCAGTTGCAATTGGGGTTGCAATTTCAAATTCGGTTTCATTACTAAGGAATAGCGAAATCTTTGGTGCACTCCAAGTTTGAGAGAAAACGGAGGACTCAGGCGTCCTAAAGCGAGAGAAAACTGACTCCTATGACGGGGCACTTAAATAAAGAAAGCATAGCTACATGTTTTGTGGACTACCCACTGTACAGTATTGAGCGTACCCTTTTTATCACTTTGTAATAAACCTAGTCATGCCTGTGTGTGTATTTCTGATAATTACCATAACATTATATCTTAAGTGGGTCTGAATGAAAGCGGTTGTACAAACACAAACGCTCACACATGTCACACAGGCTAACAGACTTGACAAGTTTTACCAACCATAAGGGTAGTTGAAGCTTTAAACATCACTCACAATGGATCTTGAATATTCCAACTGTAATCAGACATATCTAAGTTGCCTCAACAATTGCAACCACAGTTGCAATATCAAATTCTGTGTCATTACTAAGGAATAACGAAGTCTCGGGTGCATTCTAAGATCGAGAGAAAACGGAGGACTCAGGCGTCCTGAAGTGAGAGAAAACGGACTCCTATGATGGGGGACCAAATAAAAAAAAGCATAGCTACATGTTTTGTGGACTACAGTATTGAGCGTACCCTTTTCATCTCTTTGTAATAAACCTAGCCATGCCTATGTGTGTTTATGATATTTACCATAACATTATATATATATTTAGTGGGTCCAAATGGTCGTAAAATAGGAAACTTGGGGTTGGGTCTTGGGTGCCTGGAACCAATTAGAATAAATTCCATAGGTTCTGTACTTTCATTATCGGTGGGGTCCCAATTAGGTGCGATAATCAAGGGATGACTGTACTGTACTGTATATACTTGTGACACTGGCCAGTTGCTTCTGGTGTTATGGTACAGGGGTACCAAGTGACAGCACTAGGATCCCGCTTCCTCTATCAAGGAATAAACAATTGAAATTGAAAAAAAAATCAAATAATGGGACGTAGCGAACGTAAGTGGCCGTAGAGCGGGCGCAGTCACGTATGCATCGCGTATTCTTATAGATTGTGCTGCCAGGCGTACTATGTTATTTTATTAGCCTTCCTAACCTCTGTCTTTCATTAGTTGTGTACAGTATCTAGTGAATTTAGTCAATATTGTATAGTACAAGTTCACTGCAATACAGTGGTTCCTCGGTTAGCAATGGACCTAAGTGCAAACCTGTACTGTACATGTACTAAATGATTACAGTACTAAAATTGTTATGTCTATTGCAAATATAGCTTGTTTATATTAAAATTAATCACTATCTTACAAGAATCCCAGCAATGTAAGTTACATTCACCTAGGTTATTTCGGTGGCAAATTATGAGAAGAGCTTAGTCACTCTTAAGGAATGATAAATCAACACGCAGGCCTTCAGCGCCAACTGTCAAATCTTGTCGCCTCACCTCCCCCCATCTGCCCAAGCCGGGGTGTAGACCTTAAATTTTTCATATGTCTCAGACTACTGTATAGGAGAATATAATTTGCATTGCTGAAATCCTTGCAAGACAGATATTAATTTGAATATGAACGTCATATATTTTGCTCAAGTGATAAAAATTGTAGTACATTAGTGTACAGTACTGTAGTACCTTTTATAATATAAAGTTTTTCAACTGTATTTTTAGGTAGATTTACATAAATTTCTTCATTTATTTTCATCCATTTACATGCTCACACCATACTAAAAGAAACGTAAGAGAAATAAATGACCTTAGTGCAGAGCTGGAGTGCACATGTACTAATTTGATTACAGTACTAAAATTGTTATGTCTAGTGCAAATTATAGCTTGTTTATATTTAAATTAATCACTATCGTACAAGAATCCCAGAATTATATTCACCCAGGTCATTTCACTGGCTTTTTATAAGAGAGAAGCTTAATCACTTAAGAACTGATAAATAAACACGCGTTAAACCTTGGGCACCAACTGTCAAATAGTCTGAATCTCCCACATGGTGGCAAAAATAAATGAAATAAATAAACACTTTTGAATCACTTGAATCACTAACACCTACAATATTATATACAGTATTGCCCCGCTTAAAGCGATTTTGCTTAGCGCGTTTTACCGTATACGCAGTCCCTCGCCAGAGCCGAACTTTCACTTAACGCGGGTTTTTTCCACGTATACGCGGTGAGTGTCCGGCTCGAGAGCTATTTTTAGATTCGCCCCACCCGCCACCCTGCCTGACTGCCTGTTTTAACTCATAAAATTCATACAAATTACCCGGCCAGAATATAATTTACATTGCTGGAATTCTTACAATATGATGATCATTTTGAATATAAACATCATTGATTTTGCATTAGACATACAAATTTTAGATATAATGTTTACTCTGAGTAAATATGTTATTTTTTGTGCAAAATATATGACATTTGTATTCAAAATATTCCTGGGCTTACAAGGAATCCAGCAATGTCAATTATATTATCCTAACTTTAGTTTGAGGTATTATTTATTACTAAAAATGTAAATATTCTGGTTTTCCCACACATATGGTAGGGATGGTGGGTGGGGGGGGGGGGGGGGGGGAGGGAGGGACCGACCGACCATCTGTTACCGTGTGAAGAATATTTTCTTTCTTTTTTTATTAACTGAAGATATTTGTTTTAGCTCATAAAATTCATACAAATTACCCGGTCAGAATATAATTTACATTGCTGGAATTCTTATAATTTGATGATCATTTTGAATATAAACATCATAGATTTTGCATTAGACATAAAATTTTAGATATAATGTTTACTCTTGAGTAAATATGTTCTCTTTTGTGCAAAATATATGACATTTATATTCAAAATATTCCTGGTCTTACAAGGAATCCAGCAATGTCAATTGTATTATCCTAACTTTAGTTTGAGGTATTATTTATTAAAATTTAGTGGTTTTCCCCAAAAAATTTCTCAGAGAGGGAAGAGCCAGCAGTGTAGTGTGAGAAGAGGGGGAGGGAGTTGAGTCCATTATTTGAATGGACATTAACTTGGCGACTGTATTTCTCTATTTCTCTTAGGTATTAATTGTGTGCATGTACCATCATAAAATTAAGATGTTATTTTTACTAGAACATAGGTATTGTGTCGGAAAAAGTGGAGTTTGGGGGTCGGGCCAGTTTCTATTGGAATGAATCCCATATGTTCTGTTGTTCACTTAGCATGGTTTTCACTTAACATGGTACCCTGTGGGTTTTATTGACCGCATTAAGCGGGGTACTACTGTGTATATATATATATATATGCAAGTAAATCACTGTAGGTGCGCGTGATCTAGGTATATGCTGATAACCACCAGGAAAGAAGAAAACACGAAGTTCCCAAGCGCTTTCGTGTAATTCACATCTTCAGGGGTGAGTACAGACTAGATAGAGTAATGCAGAACAAGATGAATATATACAGAGGAGGGTGAGACCAGGTCCACAATGGTCAGGTAATGACCCTACTAATCTTTAAATGGCACACAACGGTTGGTGGTTGGGTCAGATGGGACAGTGACCCGCCCTCTCACCTGATCACAAATCTTCTTAATTACAAAGTTGTCCAGCTTGTACAAGCCGTTACTCAAATTCATGTTGAATGCTTCGGTATGTTTAATAAGACTAGATTCTATGATGTTCCTACTATCAATTGAATTACATGGTAATATTGAGGAGGCATTATCCCAGTCAATGCAATGCTTGTTATCCCTCAAATGAACAAACAGAGCATTGGATTCCTGGCCTGTCCTGACACTGTATTTGTGTTGTTTAATTCTAGTTACAAGATCTTTACCTGTCTGGCCTAAGTAAAACATATTACATTCCTTGCAAGGAACTTTATAAATGCAACCAATTGTGTTGTTGGGGGAGTTCTTGATTAACATTTGTTTAACAGTGCATGAGTTTTTAAATGCCACATTGACGTTCCAAGATTTTAGCTGTGCCGGAATGTGTGAGAAATTTTTGTGAAATGGTAATATTAAGATATTCTTATGGTCATGGGTGGGCTTGGGATCAGTTCTATAAAAAGTTTTCTTAGTAATGTTTAAGCATTTGTCTATGAAAGATCTAGGGTATTTAAGGTTTGAGCCAATATTATATATATATTTGTATTCCTCATCGATGAATTCCGGACTGCAAATTCTCAAGGCACGTAAAAACATTGTTGTAAATACTGACTGTTTGACTTTATTATGGTGGGCAGAATAATAATGAATGTATGAACACACATTGGTTGGTTTTCTATAAATACTGAACTTGAAAGTGTTACCCATTCTGTGTATCAGACAGTCTAGGAATGGCAATTTACAGTCTTGCTCTAATTCCACAGTGAATTTGATCGAGGGGGCTAAGTTTTCCTACCACAACTTAACAACTTAGCCCCCTCGATCAAATTCACTGTGGAATTAGAGCAAGACTGTAAATTGCCATTCCTAGACTGTCTGATACACAGAATGGGTAACACTTTCAAGTTCAGTATTTATAGAAAACCAACCAATGTGTGTTCATACATTCATTATTATTCTGCCCACCATAATAAAGTCAAACAGTCAGTATTTACAACAATGTTTTTACGTGCCTTGAGAATTTGCAGTCCGGAATTCATCGATGAGGAATACAAATATATATATAATATTGGCTCAAACCTTAAATACCCTAGATCTTTCATAGACAAATGCTTAAACATTACTAAGAAAACTTTTTATAGAACTGATCCCAAGCCCACCCATGACCATAAGAATATCTTAATATTACCATTTCACAAAAATTTCTCACACATTCCGGCACAGCTAAAATCTTGGAACGTCAATGTGGCATTTAAAAACTCATGCACTGTTAAACAAATGTTAATCAAGAACTCCCCCAACAACACAATTGGTTGCATTTATAAAGTTCCTTGCAAGGAATGTAATATGTTTTACTTAGGCCAGACAGGTAAAGATCTTGTAACTAGAATTAAACAACACAAATACAGTGTCAGGACAGGCCAGGAATCCAATGCTCTGTTTGTTCATTTGAGGGATAACAAGCATTGCATTGACTGGGATAATGCCTCCTCAATATTACCATGTAATTCAATTGATAGTAGGAACATCATAGAATCTAGTCTTATTAAACATACCGAAGCATTCAACATGAATTTGAGTAACGGCTTGTACAAGCTGGACAACTTTGTAATTAAGAAGATTTGTGATCAGGTGAGAGGGCGGGTCACTGTCCCATCTGACCCAACCACCAACCGTTGTGTGCCATTTAAAGATTAGTAGGGTCATTACCTGACCATTGTGGACCTGGTCTCACCCTCCTCTGTATATATTCATCTTGTTCTGCATTACTCTATCTAGTCTGTACTCACCCCTGAAGATGTGAATTACACGAAAGCGCTTGGGAACTTCGTGTTTTCTTCTTTCCTGGTGGTTATCAGCATATATATATATATATATATATTATGAAAATCCACAATGAATACGTGGATAAGATAAATCTTGATAAAATCACACGGGAAAATGGAAACAGCGGAGTACCTTAGCTTTCGTCTTTATTCAAGACATCTTCAGAGGCAACTGGATTACATGGACAGAGAGAGGCTTAAATATACAGGGTGACCTAAAAAACATGAGGTCAGGTCAAAATGATGACATCCACTAATCCCACACCAACACACACGTAGAGGAGCTTAAGAGAAGGGTGGTGACGTGACTAGTCAAGTCAGGTCAGAAAAAAGGGGGCCCACAAAATAACTATCATACATCTAGATCAAAGGTTTTTAAAGCATTTTTAACCTTGGGCCACTGACAAATAAATTTATGTAACATATTATCGGTTTTGAACTGACCATCACTAAGGTTTATTGATTTTAATTCCTTAATCAAACTAGCTTCAACAAGAAGTCTTTCTGTGACGCAAGATGATTTGAAAACTTCTAAGCTTTTTTCCCAAGCAATGGGGTGATTATTATTCCTAACATGAACGAACAAGGCACTGCTTTCAGATGCAGTTCTAATATTATACTTATGTTGTTTGATTCTAAGCTGCAGTGTTTTTCCTGTCTGACTTACATAATTACAATTACATTTGCTACATGGAATACAATAAACACTACCATTTACATTCAAACTTGGGCTATTCCTTATTAACATATTAGTAATGGTTGAGTCATACTTGAAAACAACATTAATATTTAGAAGCTTGAGGGACCGAACTAACGGGACAAATTCATTACGATAGGGCAGAGTCAAAATATTCTTAAGTGTAGGAACTTGTCTGGTTTGAGAGGAATGAAAGGATCTTTTAGCCCTATTAAAACAACGATCAACAAACACAGAAGGGTACCCAAGTTTATGTGCAATAGAACGAATGTGTTTCAATTCATCGTCAATAAATTCAGAGTCACAAATACGCAGACATCTTAGGAACATAACAGAAAAAACTGACATTTTGGTAGACTCAAGGTGATTCGATAAAAAGTGAATGAAACTGTCTACCTGTGTGGGCTTTCTATATACCTTGAATTTATAGTTTTGGCCATTTCTCATGATAAGCATATCAAGAAATGGAAGGGATTCATTTATTTCTCTTTCAATTTTGAACGTGATACTAGGGACAATATTATTAAGTTTGTCTAAAAATTCAAATGGGTCACTGTTTTTAGGCCAAAGACAAAGAACATCATCAACATATCTATACCATGGAGGAAGAAAGTCCACAATATTGGGTAGTAATCTAGACTCAAAGAACTCCATATAAATACAGGCTAGAGGAGCAGAAAGACAATTACCCATGCTCATACCAAATATTTGCTTGTAGAACTTCCCATTTGCACTAAACACTAGTCACGTCACCACCCTTCTCTTAAGCTCCTCTACGTGTGTGTTGGTGTGGGATTAGTGGATGTCATCATTTTGACCTGACCTCATGGTTTTTAGGTCACCCTGTATATTTAAGCCTCTCTCTGTCCATGTAATCCAGTTGCCTCTGAAGATGTCTTGAATAAAGACGAAAGCTAAGGTACTCCGCTGTTTCCATTTTCCCGTGTGATTTTATCAAGATATATATATATATATATATATATATATATATATATATATATATATATATATATATTATATAATATATATATATATAAGGAAAGAAGGAAACACGAAGTTCCCAAGCGCTTTCGTGTAATTCACATCTTCAGGGGTGAGTACACACACACACACATATACAGTAGTACCCCGATTTACGCGGTCAATTGAACCCATGGGGTACCACGGAAAGTGAAAACCGCGTAAAGTGAACAACAGAACATATGGGATTAATTCCAATAGAGACTGGCCCGACCCCCAAACTCCACTTTTTCAAACACAATACTGTTCCTACGTTGTAGTAAAAATTACATCTTAATTTTATGATGGTATGCACACACAATTAATGATTAAGAGAAATATCAATAATATTAGTTTTTTTAACACTTACATTAGTAGAAAAGATGGCAGAGGGCAGATTATTGGCCCTCACCTGTATCACTTGTATCAATTGTATCACTATCCACCACATAGGCTTGCAGGGCCTCTTTGTCAAACCCCTCAATTTCCATACAAGTCCATATCCTCACTATCAGTGACTTAGGCCGATTGTGGTGTGTGTGTGGAGAACTTGGTAATGTTTTGATGACTGGGCGACCTTGTGCACATCCTGCCCGCGCCGCTTCCCGCGTACAGTGGTCCCTCGGTTAACGAGCGCAATCCGTTCTAGAAGGTTGCTCGTTAACCGAAACCATTGTCTCAATGGGTTTTTGGGTAATTGGTTCCAGCTCACCAAAAATTGCCTAAATTCAACAAAAAAGGTAGAAAAGTTCACTTACTTTGAGGTGTGTATGTAGAAGGCTCCTGGATGATGATGATGGGAATTAGAATGGGGGTGGAGGAGAAGGGAGAAGAGAAGGCATTGGGGTGGAAGAGAAGTCACCCCATGGTGCTATTTCACCCATAAAATTTTAGTTCTCTTGGTGCAATTCAAGATTATTTTCTTTAAATCAACACTGCACTGCATTATATATTGTCAATATGTAAAATAAATTTCAAAATGACCAATAATTTGCTTGCAAAAACAGAAAAAAAGCATTTAGTTGAAGAGAGTCTCTAGCAAGATGTTACCTCCACTGAAAAGATAAGGACTGACGCCTGTATGGTGTGTTGAGAGACTGGATGGCACGCATAAAACTAGTTTCATTACCTTCAATTATGTTCAATAATTGATGAAATGAGTAAAAAATTTAATATTAAACTTTTAAAATTATTGAATAGTATAAACTTCTTGATATTTGCTAAAATGGTAAGGAATTTAAGCCCTAGAACCGATTACTGTATTGGCGGACTAATACTAAAGCTGGTGGACCGCCAAATGCATGCGAAATCATGTTCAGGTTGGCTTGTAAGAAACTCATTAATCGAGGGTTTGCTTGTTAACCGAAGTTAAGAATCTTATGGAAGGTAACTCGTTAACCAAAATCTCGTTAACTGAGGGACCACTGTATATGAGTAGATGCACCGCGGAAAGTGAAAGTTCTGTTCTGGCCAGGCACCACGTAAATGAAAAATCGCGGAAAGTGAAACCGCGTAAAGCGGGTTAATATATAAATATATATGGTCAGGTATTAGGTAATGACCCTACTAATCTTCAAAAAGCACCGCAGCAGTCGATAGTCAGGTCAGAGGGTAAGCTGACCCAACCTTCTCATCTGGTTAAAAATCTTCTAAATTACGAAATTATCCAGTTTGTACATAGCATTACTCAAATTCATGTTGATGGATTCGGTGTGTTTAATGAGACTAGATTCTATTATGTTCCTACTGACAGTAGGAACATATAGAATCTACCTTGTTTTGTACTTTTCCTTAGTCTGTACTCACCCCTGAAGATGTGAATTACACGAAAACGCTTGGGAACTTCATGTTTTCTTCTTTCCTTATGGTTATCAGCATATATATATATATATATATATATATATATATATATATATATATATATATAATTTTTGTACAAACAGCATCAAACTGCATATAGAGTACTGTACTTATAAACAAAGTTGGTGCTGGCGTTGATGTTAGTGGTGGTAGAAAGGTGGTTGGTAGTGGAGGTTGAGATGGAGGATGGAACCTTATTTTGAATTTACTTATTGTAGACTGTATACTATACAGTACACTATTTACACAGCTCTGAAATACAGTTAATCACTGTCAGTCTTCTCTATCAGATGATTGATGGTTGTTTTTGTTTTTTGCAAATCCTATTTCTCCATCAACACTGGCACACACACCTTTCTCGTGGTCTTCCGGAACTGCTAACTTGTCCTTCAAGCTAAACTCCTTCCTGGCCCTCATCTGGCATGCTTTTGATGTTGTCTTACCCTTGGAGGCCATGGTAACCAGTAAACAAATTCATAAATAGTCCACGGCAGTTAGGTGATGCACACACATGGGCTATAGAAACGCAACTGGCTTGTAAACAAAGTGGCTGGGTCGCATTCGTGAGCGGCTAGGCGGCCATCAGGGTTTTTCATCCACACTGTACGGTATTTTTATTTTTACTTTCTCTTGCCTTTGGAAGCCATAGTAATCATTAAACAAAGTCACAAATAATCTACGAGAGACAGGTAATGCACAAACAAGGGCTCCAGAAGCACAACTGGCTTGTAAAAGGAGCGGCTGTTGGGTGGCGTTGTGCGCAGCAGATGGCCTTGTTGATTTTCTATTTGGAATTTTCTTGGTTAATCTGGATTACTCGGGATTAAGGAATCCCCCACTGGAAACTCGCTTAATTTGGACTGGATTCCCCCCAATTCATCCGGATTAACCAGGTTTTACTGTAGTTATAAGGTAAAAAATATAATGGGAATAAACATTTCTACATGCACCAGTGAGAGTTAGCAGGATGAGCTGGGGAAGTTATGTTATGATTATTTTTCATCTCGTAGTTTCAGACAGATAAACTTAACTTTCTTCACTTTTTTCTACTCGTTACATGCACACACAATCCTACTTATATCGTAAAAGAAATATAGGCAGTGACCTTTATATAATGGATCAATATACTCTCGTTCCATTTTACAATGTTAAAATTCTTTTTTACCATTTATCCGGGTAAGGAGACGACTCTCTCAAAGCCAGGAAAAAAATCTCATTCCCGGAATTTTCCTGATTTTACCTGGTAACGGAAAAATTTTCTTGGAAGTTCCAGAAATTGCCCATTACATCATCTCTTGAACCCGGAAAATATCCCTTATCCCCGGAATTTTCCGGGTATGGGAAAATTTTTATCAGAATTTCCAGAAAATGCGCCTGATTTTCATCTCTCAAACCCGGAATAAACTACCCCCATCCCCGGAATTTTCCTGGTACAGCAGTCCCTCAGTTAATGAACGGTTCGATTAACGAAATTTCGGTTAACGAATTACCTCCAATAAGGATCTTCAATTCGGTTAACGAACAAAACTTTGATTAACAAAATCCTTACGACAAACACATTTTGTTGAGGATCAACTGATGGGCTAGTCTGCCAATTCAGTAATCTGTTCTATGTTTACATTCGTTTCCAGTGGAGTAAATATCAAGAAGGTGGTGCTCTTTAATATTTTTGCATTTCTAATATTAAAATTATTAGTCATTTTAAAATTTAGTTAACATATTGATAATATATGCAGTACAGGGAACTAGTTTTTTGTGCGTATATCAGCCTCTTGACTCACCCACCAGGCGTTAGTATGGCTTTGTTTACAGTGGAGTGAACATTGATTTTGTTGGTGTCTTGAATGTTTTTACATTTTTACATTAAAATTATTGGTCATTCTGAAATTTAGTTAACATATTGATAATATATAGCGCAGTGCTGTGTTGATTAAATAAAATAATCTTGAATTACACCTGTTGAACTTAAAATTTTATTGGTGAAATTACTGCATCAAGCATGGGTCCCCTGGAAGGTGATTTCTTCTCCATCCCCACTTCCTTCTCTTCTCCTCCACCCCCACTTCTAATTCCCATCATCATCAACCAGGAACCTTCTACATACTCACCTCAAAGTAAATGTACTTTACTTCATTTTTTTTTTTTTTTACTTTGTATGTACTTTTCTGTGAGCTGGAACCAATTACACCCAAAATCCCATTGAAACAATGGATTCGGTTAACAAAATTTTCGGTTAACTAATGACTCTGGAACGAATTGTGTTCGTTAACCGAGGGACCACTGTATCGGGAAATTTTTTGGAATTTTCCGGAAAATGTGCCCCCCGGAAAATCGTTCCCAAAGCCATAATTTTCCGGAAAATTCTGACTTTGGGAATGATTTTCTGGGAAATTTCAATTCCGGCTGTCGGAGAGTTCTGGGTTTGAGGGATTCCTGCTAAGGGAGATATTTCTGTAGTTGACAAGATTGCCAGTGTCAATGCAGTATTTTTCTTTTATTTATTATTATTTTTATTTATTTTTCATACGCAAACCATCTTCTGTGACATATTGAGCTGCTTAGCCTAGCAATCACCAGGGATGGGCAGAACCTCCCACGCATCCCGCATGGGTCGCACATGTTAAGCCTTCCCATAAGGTTAATGTATGATCAGGGTCAAAAGTAATCACCCACCACTCCTACTACCATACCCGCATGACGGGTCACAAGAGAGTCGAGGAGAGCTTGGGGTGGCGTACCCAGGTAAGGTAGGAGGGTGCAAGTCAAGGGCCACATACATAGTGAGATTGTATCTTGCTGGATGTAGGTTGATGTTGTCAGCCTTAATGACCCTGGCAGTTGATAGGCCTAAAGCCCAACCAACCAGGAGGGCGGGTGTTCCAGAGAGGTGTCATATGGACTTAACTTTCCCCCCTTAGTTATCTACAGTAAGCCTTTATTTGAGATTCTGGGGAGGAATGTGAGTGAGCTTTTGGCAGGTAATGTGTCATTAGGGTTGATAAGGCATCTGGCTTCCATGAGGGAAAGCCTCTCATATGACAACATAAGAGAGGAGGGGACGTGGTTTTGTCACCACCATTAACACTAAACTAGGCTGTTATACTTGATCACTTCTGCCTCTCTCCACTACCGTTCTTAAAAAAAATAATAATCGATAAAAAAAAATAAGAATGAATTGTTGGATAGAATGTGACTTGTCCCCCCTGTAATATGTTTATTAGAGTTGTGAAAATCAATGTAAGGTGATGAGGTGGTAGTGGCAATGGTATTTGGCCACTGCTCTGCACCCAGCTCAGGATGGACACTAAAGTAATGTAAACAAAGCATATTTGAAGTCTTAATTCCTTATTTCATGAGATTCTCTATGGTCTGTGTTATTATAAATATCTTAGGACCTTCAAAAATTGTAGATAAGGAAATGGATGGCGCATTATAATAATCATAAAATAATGATCCTCATTTATTATCTTTCAAGCATATAAGTTAATCTATTGAAAAAAAAATTACATCCATCCTTCCCTTTCTTCATTCTTGAATTTCCCTCTTTTCTACAATCTCCTCCCTCTCAGATGAGCAATTTGCATTACATACCACCCTCCCATGGGGGTCCTAGGGTCCAGACCCCCCCCTTTTCATCAGAAAACTCCAAAACTTTTTCTTTAATGCAGTATTGTGCTCAGGCATTTTTTATGTAGTTAAAGGTAATTACTATTGATCATAATATTTCCTAATATCATATGCACATGGCCTCAAAATGCCCCACCCACACCTTGGACGCCTCCCTTTTGATGTTCTTGGATCTGCCCCTGCCTCACCCCCAACAAACGACCCCCTTCCAAGTCGACCATTCCCCCTCCCCTCCCCATGTGACTTACCATGCAGAAAGGACCCAGCCAGGTGCAAAAATTAGGTGGTGGAGTGGATGATTACTTTTGACTGCGTCAGTACCAAAAGTTAAACAGTATTTTAATAATTTTTTTCAATTGTTAGGTAGTAAATTACAATAGTTATGTACTATTTATCATTAGTTAGATAAGCTAGTTTTGTTGTTGTTTGTGAACTAATTTTGCCTTTTGAGGGTATTGTTTTCATTGGGAATTGAACCCTATTTTTTACCCATGTGTTTATCTGTGATACATAAATTCACCTTACATATGTTCTGTTTCATTTTTTAACCTAACCCATTCATAGCTTGAGGGATACCTGTACTTATTATCAGCTCACATCACAATGTAATTGTTACATTTATTTATTACTATGTTATTTACTTTATTTTTACTGTATGTACATTTAAGAAATATTTGTTTGCCCAGTAATTATAATAGAATATCTCATGTGGCAGCCAAAGCGACTTTCTGGAGCCATTCGGATATTTCGGATTCATTCCAAATTCAAGTTTTTAATTCATTAAAAAAAAAACATGCAAATTAAGCCAGAATCCAAATTATAATGATCTGAATTAACAAGGGAACAGTGTATACAAATTTAAATATTTACCCAAATGACCTAATTTGTTTTTGTTTTTTGTTTTTATTGCAGAATCACCTTGACTATATTATGGATATCCTGGTTTTTCACTCATCACGTCAGTCTGGAAAGAATCCTTGTTCAGTGAATAATGGTGGCTGTTCACACTTGTGTCTTGCTGTTCCAGCTACTAATGGTACCCATAATTTTACTTGTTCCTGTCCAACACACTACAAGCTAGATCAAGATGGGAAGACATGTAAAGGTACGTGAAATGATTGATAAGTATTGTAGGTTTTATAATTACCATAACTCATTGGGTCTTTGGATATGATACAATATTTTTTTTTTATAGTTGCAAAAGTGGAGCATATCATGTTGTGGCACAGTGCACCTGTCTATCCCTCAGTTAATCAGTTAATATATCTGTCTGTAGGGGCGGATCCAGGGTGGGTTCTCCTGGGGGTCTGGACCACCACATAAGACTCACCCCTATTTCACAAGGATATTTTGTGTGTGTGTGTGTGTTTTTTTTTTTTTTTTTTTTACTTCATACAATTATTGAAAGTGATTTTAAAGTGGTTTTGTAGGGGGAAAACATATGATTTTGTGCATGTAAATACAATATACAGTAAAGCTTCCGATAACAATGGTTCGACCAACAACTTTTCATATTTAAGACCCTAGTTCATTTTGGACCCAATTCAATTTACGTCCTTATTTCATTCGTATTTACGACCAAAATATAATAAAAATTAAATAAAATTACATTTTCATATAAATAATAACTAAATCCTGATATGTATTATAAAAAAAAATAAAAATTAACGCAAAAAAATGAAGAGCGCCTTGCACAAAGAAGCTTCCTGGCTAATGAGTAGTAAACAACATCCGGAGCTTGGCGGTCCTTTTGTTTTCACGCATCTGGAACTGGAGAAAAACTTTCTTAAGTTTCTGACAGCCTTTTTGCATCCCTATTCAACATGAGCAAGAGAGCAAGTGATGGTAGTGTTGTTTCAAAAGCTATTAGAAAGTGTATAAGCTTAGCCGAGAAACTAGATGTGTTAAAACGATATGAAAAAGGTGAGAGGTCTGTGGATATTATATGGAGCAAGCAATGAACATATTTTCTGAAATGGATCCATTAACAGAACTAAGCAATAAAATTTAGATAAATGCAAATGACCTTTACTTAAAGATGTATAATGAGAAGAGAAAGCAGCTGTGCAAGGTTCTTTCGAGAGCTTTATTATTCGAAGGCCTAAACCATCAACTTCAGCTACACCATCAAATTCAGCATCATAAGCAGCTTCAACATCAACTTCAGGTTCAATAACAGTTTCAGCAACAGCTTTATGGAAAGCTACAGCTTCAGCCAGAGTTGAACCTGATGACTTCGTCATCTGAGTAAAAACTCGCACATTAATCATTGACTGTCTTTGTTTTAGACTTTACCACCATTAGTGAGTGGAATTCTTGTTTTACATTCGTAAATATTATTTAAAACATATATGAACAGTAAATAAGTGTTGCTTTCATATTCATATGTAGAGAAATGACGATATGTTTTCACATGTATGCACTTACTGTTTATACTTTGGCGTTCCCAATCGTCTCGCCTTATTTCTTTACCATTAGTGGTTAGCTACTTCTATTGTTCCATTTATTAACATTAATTAACATCACTTAAAACATATATAATCATTTTTTTTTTACATTAATTTTATTACAGCTACAACCATAGTCTTATTTTCTTAATTTTCTCGTGTAGAACCATTGTCCCGGACTCCCGGCTGTAAACACAAACGAAAACAATGGCATCCCATCTCCTCTTGTGTGACCATATTATTATTCATTTATATTGTATAAGGTGCAATCAGAAACATTATTTAAAGAATATAGTTTGCAATTTTCGTTAATTGTATTGTTTTGGGGGGAAAAGAGGGTAAAAAGCCACACAAAAGATCTAAAAAGGTCACACTTGGGAATGCATCTCATTATACTAACCTAACTCTACCTCTGATCAGAGCAGCAGTGTGGCTTGTTTATATTTTGGTCAAGAGAATTACCGACAGGATGTGAAACTCGTATTTTTAACTGTGATGTATTTTGTTGCCATGATCGGCCACCGGGGTGTAGCACATCACTATTGTTTTGGCGTCATCGACACATTGCAAATGGGTGACTGGAGACTGAACTTTCTGTTAACATTTCTTTAATCATTCTAGGGTCATTTTTCATTTAGATAATAAATAAATGTTTCTTAAAGGTAATACAGTTATTAAAGACATGTATCTGGTGTGGGTTACGTATGCTGGGGAAGGAGGTACAGTGAGATGTTGTGAGCTTCCTTCTGCCGTTAAGCCATTATTTATGTCTTCAGCAAATTTACCTCAAGTTTGTGATAATAGATTGTGATAATTTGGCTTGTTTTTCAGTATTTTATTATTAGTAATAATATAAGTAAAAAAAAATTTTGCGCTTAGTGGACTACTGCTCGCCCCAGACTCCCTAGCAAGGCACCTCCGACTATGGCGCTCGGCCTCCCATCAGTAATACGGGTGCATTAGACGCAGGGTAATTGGGGATACATTAAAAAAAAATAAAATGGGTCTTATAAGCCGGCAAATACGGTATGTACAGTAGGGGGCAGTGAAATTTTGCTCAAAGCTGCACTCTTCAGGCATTGTTCCTTATACATATCTAAGACTCTATGCCAAATTTGAAGCTGATATGTCGAGGTTTAGTCTGCCGCATTTTCTACTGAAATTTTTAAATTTACCTACAGTACTAGCCAAACAGCCGCTGTGGCGGTGCAATGTTCTGTTCAGTGTTTATCAACTTTTTTTTCATATCTCTTATTTCATTTAAGTTGTCTTGTTGCAGATGAGTATGGTGCTATGTCTATATTGATTATCAGCCTTTTCTCATTTCATTTCTCAATGTTGTGTTACTGTACTGTAATGTAGGGGAGACCTGGGTAAGTTGGCGCACTTGAAATTATTCAAATAGTTACCGTTAAGCAGTTCACACCGCAGGATCACCACGTGCAAAAACATAGATATCTGGTAGCTGGAGATATTCCTTATGTTGAGGATAATTCAGATGATTCAAGAGATATTCCTCTCGTCAATACTGATGCTGATTTTGTCCCTGATCCAAGGGCTCTGACAGACACCAGTTCACAGAACCGGACAAGACTCCCTACACTGGCTGCCGCTTGTGACCGATACTTGATTAGTGATTATGCTGGAGCTGCCATTGCTACTGCCACCTTAACTGACTATGGCATTATCACAAAGGATGACGAGAGTCAGGTTATTGGATCACATAAGCTGCGGGATGCGAGACAAAAATACCGATTTAAGAGGCAAGAAATTGAGATGGCTAGTTTAGATAATTTGACGTCACTCTATTTTGATGGTAAGAAGACCGCCACTCGTGTGATGATAAAGAATGAGAAGACCGAGAAATGGAGTTCGAGGATGATGGTGAAAGATCATTATGTCATCATGGTTGAGCCTGGCAATGAATATCTCACACATGTGACTCCCAAGACTGGACACGGAAAGCAGATTGCCAAAACTATTCACGAGTTTCTGGTGGAGAAAAATCTAACCCAGCAGCCCATTGTGTGTGTTGGTTGTGATGGAACCAATGTAAATGTAGGATCAGAAAATGGAGTCATTCATCATCTTGAAATGTTACTTGGTCACCTGCTCCATTATTTCATATGTCAGCTTCACGGAAATGAGCTGCCTTTCCGCGCAGTTTTTTTATCACTATGATGGTACACCAAGTGGTCCTGAGCATTGGCGTGGTCCCATTGGAAAGCAGATCAAGGAGTCTTTGTCTGAGCTTCCAGTTGTCGCCTTCCAGCCAGTCAGTTTCCCTGATTTCCCTGTGTTTAATGATGAAGTGGAGAAAGATCTGTCCTGGGATCAGAAATACCTGTATAGGATTTGTAAAGGAGTTATCACAGGTGTTGTTGAAGATGACTTGGCTGCTATTGAGCCAGGTCCTCCCTGTGTGTCAAGGTGGAACACCTTATGGAGTAGAATCCTCAGGCTGTATGTAGCAACATCAAGACCCAGCCATGAGTTGTAAAGAATTGTCATTACAATAATAAAGTTCAGTGCTCCAATGTGGTTTTACATCAAGATACACCCTTACGTAACACACGGCTCAAGGAACGTATTCCAGTCCCTGCTATATGTGAAACACCTGAATAGTGAGGAGGAGACGATAGTGAAGAAGGCTGTCCAGAGAAATGCATACTTCGCCCACACAGATCAACTTCTTCTTGGTATGTGTGCAGATGAGGACATGACTGTTAGAGAAAAAGCTGTCTCAATGATAAGAAAAATTAGAGAGGAGAATCAGCAAAAGGAAGAATGCACTGGCAGATCTGAAGAGGAGGAGGAAGATTCTGATGCTGCTGTTGACGAGAATTTGTTAAACTATACTGATGAGGAGGGTAAAGATGGAGATGGGAATGAGGATGTGCCTCCTGTAGTCAACATGAGAAAGGTGGTGACTCCGAAACTAAAGTGGCAAGCAAAAAACTATCATTCCATGATTAACTGGAGGAATGAACTCAAGACTGAGCCTCCTTACATTGCTTCTCTGTCAAATCTACAGGTTAATGACATTCTTGAGACACCATTAGTGGTGCCCAAGTGGCCAAACAGCACTCAGGCGGTCGAGAGAGGCATAAAAGTGATGACTGAAGCTTGCACTGAAGTGACGGGATACGAATCGAGAGATGGATATATTAGGCAAAGATTATTGTCTAGGAAAATGATGCCAAGGTTCCGCACAAAAAAGAATTTCAATATGAACTTGTAATGATTTTCTATACGGTGTACCTGTAAAATAACATGTGAATTAAATCGATGTCACCCATGTAAAATTTATCATTATCCTGGAAAACATTTAATGACACCTAATTTTTGGTATACACTAAAAGTTGACAAAAAGTCGTTCGCGATGCGGCAGGGTAAGTATGCATGAAATGGCATGAAATTTTGCACAGGTGTTTGTTACAGCCATACAAACGATGCCTGAAAAGTGCAGCCTGCAACTCAAATAAAAGTGTTTTTTCCCTGCCCCCTAATGTACAGTATATTGGTTTCAGTGTGTGTGTGTGTGCGTGCGCTAGCAGGTGTTATTGCTTTTTCATGTGGTACAATAAATAAGTCATACTTTGTACTTGTATTATTTAGCATAATTCTATGCTTATTTTATTTTAATTTCATTGAACAAATATTACTAATATAATTCATTTTTCTTTTGAACAGCCCCTACATCTTTTCTGTTATTCAGCCAGAAGACAGAAGTTAGTCGCCTGGTTGAGGATGTTAATGAGTGCCCTACACTCATACTTCCCATTCACAGCATGCGCAATGTCCGTGCTATTGACTATGACCCAATAGATCAACTGGTATACTGGGTGGATGGTCGTGTGGGCTCACTCCGTCGTGCACATCACAATGGCACACGTGGTGAAGTGTTCGTAAGCAATTCTTTAGAGAAAATATACCCTTATGATATAGTTGTAGACCCATTCACTAGAGTTCTATTCTGGTCTTGTGCAAGAAACAATATCATTAACGTTACCAAGCTTGACGGAACGGAAGTTGGTGGCATCATTGGGCATGAAGGCGAGGACCAGCCTCGCTCATTAGCTGTCCATCCAGTACTTGGTCTTCTTTTCTTCACCAACTTAGTCAGTCCACCACTAATTGAGCAAGCTCATATAGATGGCCTGCAACGTCGCAAGATCATCACAGAGGGCCTAGAGAATCCATTAGCTCTGGCTGTGGATGTAAAGGACAACTTTCTCTTTTGGGCAGACACAACTACAAAGCGCATTGAAACTGCAACAATCACTGGAGAGAACAGGTAATGAGTTTGTTTATTTTTATTACAAATGGCTTGAAGTCTGTCAGTATTTACTACATAATTGTTTTAGTCCATTTTGATGAATTCCTGCTTTGGTTAGCCATCCCTTATCAGCCACCCCATTGTCTGTGCATAAATTTGTACTAATTTTTTTTTTTTTTTTTTTTTTTTTTTTTTTTTTTTTTTTAATATAATCTGATATTAGCTCAACTTTGCTTAAACTTTTTAAGAATATTCCTTGCATGGTTTGTTTTCAGATTTGTGTCCAATACAATATCAAAATTTGTACTTCAAAGCAAGGTGGTGTGAGCAGATGATTCTTTGTAGAGTATGACTCCCTACTCTTTGAGTCTCCAGATGTCAGAGACCACAAGCAATGCTCAAACCAAATAATTGAAGTTGATAAAGCCAGGAGATTATTTTGTTAGCAACATAGCCCTGATTATTATACTTCTTTCTGTCTTAGTGATATTATTGATATAGTTCCTGGTCTTCACTCAACTTACGGTATCTTTACGTTTTAAGTGAACTAACGACCAAAGATTTAATAATTTTTTTATACCGTATTGGTGCAGGGAGTCTTTGCTGTACGTTTTACCTATACACGGCATTTCACATATACTTCGCTAACAAGTATAAGAAGAAATTTTCGGTAGTACGTCAATTGTTTTAGTACTTTCAGACATGTGTCACCTGCATCATCCACTATTTTATACCAAGTCTATGTGTACCTAAATATGATGCATAAATAGCAGTAAAAGCACTTAATATAATGTAAAAATAACCATAATAAGTAATAAAAGTGCTCTACAAGTGTTTCTACCACTCCAAAACATGTCGGTCATCCCTCACACGATTGAGCACTCGTGCCAGTGTTATGTATTACTTAACCACACAGTTTGTTGAAAAGTTATTTCAATGTGATAGTTTGCCTTATAAATAAAGAGAACACTGTATTCTACACAAATATAAGAATATAAGATAAGGAAAAAATTAGTCTAGAAATAACCATAACACATGTTCACTTGTTAGCTGTGAGAAGGCTGTGGATGTGCTACTGTTTTTTATTTTATATTTTATATTTTTTATTTTTTTATTTTATTTTATTTTTTTTTCGGGGATTAGCCCATCCGGGCACAGGTCACTAACCCACATCGGGGCCTGGGGGAGCGAAAATGTAATAATAATAATAATAAAGAACCATAAAGAAATACAAAATGAAAAAAAGATCAAGAGTGAGAAACAATATGTGTTTGTTAATAGTAAGAGAAACAATTGAGACCCTGCAATTGTGTGTAAATGAGGCAAAAAGTCAATTCAGCAACCTGGGACTTGGTCACAATTTTCGTTATGCCATATGGCAGCAGGGTCTACCATTAGACAATACATTATGCTTCCAATATCTTCCCAGGCGGTAGTACCTCCCTGTTTGGTAGCTGCCTACTACCTACTAAGAAACCATAAAATTTGTCAGTATCATTTCAATGCTATAATGCAACTCAGAAATAAGGAAAGTGAACGATGAAATAAGAAAATTAAGAGTGGGAAGTCAATTGTGTGGGAGGAAAGGAGGGTGGGTGGCTGGACAGCTCCACCCTTAACCCCATCAATATGTCCGTATGCATTTTCACCATAATGCTTATGTAATTTATGTTCATTTGGTGCCAGATTCATAAAATATTATCCTAAAATAATCTATTTTCCCTGAAAGAAAATCCCATACCCAATGCTAGATGAACTATTGCATTGTTTTAAATCCCTAGTGCTTGTTTACAAAGCCAACCAGCTGACCGTCATCAGCAACCTTTCTCGAGCAGTTTTGCCAATGCTCTAATTTTTTCATGCATCTCTGCTGTCACTGCTCAAGATTATTGGTGCTTACCACAACAACAATCTTCAACACTTAGTAAATAATAATATATAGGATTTATCAGCACTTAATAAATAATACACAGTGGCTCTTAAGCCATCACCAATTGCATAACTCGGTAGTCTACACATCCAGACAGCTTCATAGACAGCCAGGCTATTCAGCCATGCACCAATAAATATATTAACACTAGAGTTTAAGGAGGTGCTTTACAGTGAGACGCTCGGTGTATGGCCCATCACTAACCTCACCACACAAGAGATAATTGTACGTAGTGTATCATAGCAAGCTTGGTATTTGAGATAAAAAGAGTGGTGTTTGTTGCATTATCATTGTAAATAAATTACCTACAAGCAGTTAATACGTCACTTTATACCTTCGTTATTTCATGTTATTGTAATATGAACCTTATTATAAAGCATACATGTTTAGCAAAAAATAGTTTTACAGTAGAAGAAAAGTAATGAATACCTAATGTTTTGCTCGGTAATAGTGGTGTAAATTGTGCGTTCTGCTGAGCCAAGTACAGATTAACAATGTTTTCCCTCCGAGCACAAAAGATAATTGTACATATTGAGTCATAGCAAGCTTAGTGTTGGAGATAAAAAGGATAGGTTTGTTGCATTAGCCTTGTAAATACAGTAATGTACTGTATTGTTTTATATAGGTAATTACAATAAAATGATTAAATCAATAGTAAGCGCAAGTACAACAAATTATAGTGCATGGCTGCAACTCAAGCTTCCAAATACAAATATTCCTCGCTCAAAGTTTTTATATTTTTTTACATATATTATACATAATGTGTTTGTAAATGCTTATTATTTTCGAAATTCATATGAAATAATAATTTTAAGTTATTGGTGATATGTAATGCATAAAAATATTATTAATATATAATATATATATATATATATATATATATATATATATATATATATAATATATATATATATACATATATATATACTGTATATATACAGTCAACCCTCACTTTGCGCGGTTAATGTAACCCACAGGGTACCGCGGAAAGTGAATAACATAACATATGGGATTAAATGAAATAGAGACCAGCTTACCCCCAAACTCCACTTTTTCCAACACAATACCTATGTTCTAGTAAAAATAACATCTTGATTTTATGATGGTACATGCACACAATTAATACTTAAGAGAAATACAGTCGCCAAGTTAATGTCCATTCAAATAATGGACTCCACTCCCTCCCCCTCTTCTCACAGTACACTCACTGGCTCTTCTCTATGAGAAATTTTGGGGGGAAAAACCAGGTATAGTAATAAATAATACCTCAAACTAAAGTTAGGATAATATAATTGACATTGCTGGATTCCTTGTAAGACCAGGAATATTTTGAATATACATGTCATATGTTTTTCACAAATAACATATTTACTCAGAGTAAACATTACATCTAAAATTTGTATGTCTAATGCAAAATCTATGATGTCTATATTCAAAATGATCATCAAATTGTAAGAATTCCAGCAATGTAAAGTATATTCTGGCCGGGTAATTTGTATGAATTTTATGAGCTAAAACAAATGTCTTCAGTTAATAAAAAAAAAAAATATTCTTCAGACACTATCTGTCAATCAAAGTACCCCACCTTGCCTCCCCCCCTCTTCCAACGAGCCAGATGGTCAGTCCGTCCCAACCCTCCCTTCAAGAGAAAGAGTGAGTGAAAAAACTAGATTTTAACATTTAGTATTAAATAATACCTCAGATTAAAGTTAGGATAATATAATTGACATTGCTGGATTCCTTGTAAGACCAGGAATATTTTGAATATAAATGTCATTTGGGCTGGTCCCTGGGTTGGACACCCCCCCCCCCCACCCCCCACTTTTTATTCTCAAAATTGTAATTCCAAAAACATTCCCAAAACCAGGAAGTGAGTCAAGTGACTCAGGCAATGGGCACACCGCATGCCAGATGCAGGCATGGGTGAGGTGAGGCCCAGAGGGCAGGAATTGGGAGGGTGCAGATATGCGGGGTGGGGTCACATCACGGTGCATATAAACAAACTGCCTTGTCGGTGATGAACATTACCACCCTGTATTTCCACTGAGGAGGGTGACAGACTGACAGTAATTGTCAAATTTATCGCCGAAACTACCCAGAAGAAATATTTCATCTGCCACAGTGCCACTGTGGGTTTTTCTACTTGCTAAGTGAGGTATGTTTAGAGAGAACATGTGAGTAATTTTTTAACTATAGGAGTAATATTACAATCAGTCAGTCTCAATCATTCAGTTCAAGTGGCTGTAGTTGAGCTGAGCTGTACAGTATAAGGTAAATCAGTAAAGTCCATCAGTTATATCCTTGCAAAATGGTGGCCTAAAGCATTCTTATGACTATGTGAGCAATAATACAGTTTTAGAGATATGTTCAAGTGTGTCAATATTCCAATGAATCATGATTAGTGGAATAAGAGCGTTGCCATTATACCGCCATATGCTGATTATCTTAGGCTGGCGTCATGAGAGACGTCACTTCACATTTGTCAATCAAATTGGTGTAATAATGCCAAAAACTGCGTCTTGCAAGTTGTACACAGGTTTGGTTTTGCACCCCCCCCCCCCCCCCCAACATTTACCTTGGCCCCAAAGTGGTTCCCCACTTTCTGAAGGCTAGAAACGCCTTCCTTTTCTGAAGACACTGCCAGGCCTTCCTTACCTGTATCTGCACCCATGTCAACCCAAAGCCCTGCTGAGATGCCCTTGTCTGAAGTCCCAGAGGAGCATCCTGAAATACCTGTGGAAGAAGGAACTTTATCCCCAATGGTCTTTCCACTTAAGACAAGAAAATATGGTCGTCCAAGAGGGAGTCAGCAAACAGCACTTGGTTTGCCCAAGAAAAAGTGTGCAGAAGGAAGCCAACTCCTTTCTTTAAGCTGGATGCTACCACTTGGGCAAAGTTTATTCTTCAGTTATTTGTGACCAAAGATGCTGCATCAGTGTTACGTGGTGGGACTCTCTTGACAGAAGCATCTGTGGAGCAGAATCCAGTGGCTGTTTCAAATGCATGCCTAGAGGATAGTGTGAGCATAGAGGACATTAGGCAATGATGATGGATGGATGACTATACAACATATGAGGACAAAGAAAGAAGTCACCCCAAATTGGATGTGTTATGTGTGTGACAATGACTTACATGAGTTTAGCAGCTGTATGTGTGACTGTTGTCTGAAGTGCAAAATAGGCAGCTACCAGAACTAAGTATTGGTTCTGCTTCTCATGTCGGAACTCATTATAATCTGTGCTCTTTGGACGAGACGACTCTCTCAAAGCTGGGAAAAAAAATCCTTATCCCTGGAATTTTCCAGGTAAAAGAAAATTGTTCTCGTAAGTTCCAGAAAATGTGCCTGATTTTTGTCTCTCAAACCCGGAAAAAGATCCCCCAACCCCAGAATTTTCTGGGTATTGGGAAAATTTTCACGGAATTTTCCAGAAAATGTGCCCCTCGGAAAATTTCAATTTCGGCTATCGGGGAGTTCCTGGTTTAAGGTATTCGGCTAACGGAGATATTACTGTAATCAGAAAAAAAAATTGTTAAAAATTTTGAGTCTACCCTCAAGTCCACTCCGTGCGTTATTAATAACAAAGCACAGAGTGATTTTTAATAATTTTTTTACTGATAATATGTGAGAGGATTTTCCCATTATTATTTATTTGTATGTGTTTTGTGTATGTGTGTCTACACACCAGGCTTGGATCAATTAGTAATTGCAATTGAAGCTGGTTGTAATTAATTCCAATATTCTGAGTAATTGTATTTGTATTTGAACTTTGAGAATGAAATTTAATTGTAATTATAATTGCAATTTGCTCTCCAGGTTTAATCCAATTACAATTATGCCATTATGAAATATGAAGGATTACTTAAATATGGATAAAAGTATAATAGGTACCAATATACCGGCCTTATACACTTGACAATACTGTACACACGGTTGGGAGTCGGGACTCGAGTTAGTCACGTCCAATACTCTACAATTGGACCAGTAATTCTTGGTCTAGGGTAATCCTTGCAACACTTACTTGATTCAGCGCTGTCTTACTGTGATAATTTGGCCAGAGTCTTGTATGAAGCAGTGAAATGGAGATTTGGTCCATTTCTGGAAATTCCTGATATTGTAGCAGCATCCTTCTCTGATCCTCGATTTAAGTTGGAGTGGTTTCTTTCTCAAGATAAAAAATAGTAGTCCTTCGACACATCAAAACAGTTCTTGTGGAATCTGACTCCCAGCGTGAATCATCTGAACCCACGCAAAGTTTACAAAAGAGGCCTCGCCTTTTTTCCTCCATGCCTCTTGCAACTAAAGGTGACCAGAAGTCACACTCAGATAAGTTTGAACAAGTATTCATGAAGTATATAGGAGAGGGCTGTGTCACATTTGACAGGAACCCAATGGTCTATTGGAGGGATTCTCCTCCAAAGATGCACCCCCTGAAGCACCTGGCCAGAGATGTTTTGGGCTGCACAGCCACTCCAGCACCGCCAGAAAGTGTGTTAAGTGTAGCGGGTAATTTTTTCACCCCTAACAGAGCGCAGCTAGGAGTTGCAACCTTCCGGGAACTTCTGCTGATCAAGTCCAACAAATATATACTATATGATCAGCTTCAATGTTTGTGAATTGAATAGTATTGAATTACAGTGACAGAAAATTTTAGCAAAAATCTAACCACAATAAAGTGCACAATCAGATTTCAGATTTGCCCCCGAGGGGGCTAGTTTATTGGGCACCCCCTTACATCCTGAAAGTGCACAATCTGATATAAAATGTGCTTGCTTGGTACTTCGAAACTTAACTATGTAGTCCGAACATGGGTAAAAAGAATATATATATTTTTATATTTAATTAATTTCAATGTTTTATGTTATTGAAATTGTATTTGTAGAGAGTATTGTGAACCAAGTGTTTGTAATTTAAACTTTAGTTGAGTATTGGTAATTGAAATTGTAATTGACCTTGAATAGTGTAATTAAACCACACACACACACACACACCTCCTCCCCGACTTTTGACCACCCGCACTTACGACCTGCCTCAGTCGTACCAAAATTTTGTCAAATTACGTATTTTCGAGTCCCAACGTTAGTACACAGAGAAAATTTTTGTTTGTAATTCACTTTAAAATGGCTGGCAAGCTTAAAAGTGAGAGTTTTGTGGTGCTGGGAAGAAAGAGAGACACCCATTTTCGATTTTCTATGTATTTAAACATTTTCGACTTACGACCATTTTGACTTACGGCCTGGATTTGGGTCCTTAACCCCGTCGTAAGTCGGGGAGGAGCTGTATATGCAATACTGTACAGGTGAAGGAAATAACTGTTTCTACAGTGAATGGCTCCCTGTCCCAGCCGTGAAAATGCCAGCAACTTTAACACTACCCTTAGACATTTTTGGATACATCCAGGGTGTCATCTGTGAATAATAGAGGACCACAAAATAAAAATCCGTGAATTATCCGGGCGTACTGTATATCAGACATTGACAAAGCCTGTTGGTGAACTATATCCAGTTATGCCAATTAATATATCATACAAGACATAAATGTGCAATTTAATTTCTCTTATATTGTGTTCCCTGTTGTTTTTGAGAGAACTGTTAAGATATTTAATCACTATTGCTTGCATGCAGTGTATATTTGTTCTCTTTGTCGTTTATGTGTGATCCATATTTTAAAAGGGAAGCATATAAACTGATAAAATTAAGTGCTTCCTTTGCACTACTGCTAGCATAGATACAAGTAAGACTTAGTAGCAATGAGTAGAATAAATAGACACTTAAAGCCACTTATTTATATATATAATATATATATATAAATATATATAAATATTTATTTATATATATATATATATATATATATATATATATATATATATATATATATATATATATATATATATATATATATATATATATATATATATATATATATATACATATATACATATATATACAGTATTACCCCGCCTAGCGCGGTTTCACTTAACGCGTTTTTTCATATACGCCGTGCCTCGCCAGAGCTGAACTTTCACTTAACACGTATTTTTTCCACATATACGCGGTGAGTGTCCGGCTCGAGACGCTATTTTTAGATTTGCCCCACCCGCCACCCTGCCTGACTGCCTGTTTTAGCTCATAAAATTCATACAAATTACCTGGCCAGAATATAATTTACATTGCTGGAATTCTTATAATTTGGTGATCATTTTGAATATAAACATCATATATTTTGCATTAGACATACAAATTTTAGATAAAATGTTTTCTGAGTAAATATGTTATCTTTTGTGCAAAATATATGCCATTTATATTCAAAATATTCCTGGTCTTACAAGGAATCCAGCAATGTCAATTATATTATCCTAACTTTAATCTGAGGTATTATTTAATACACAATGTTAAAATTTAGTTTTTTCACCCACTCTTTCTCTTGAAGGGAGGATTGGTGGGGAGGGTTGGGACTGACCACGCAGTTGGAAGAGGGGGGAGGCAAGGTGGGGTACTTTTATTGACAGATAGTGTCGTGAAGAATATTTTTTTTTTTTTTATTAACTGAAGATATTTGTTTTAGCTCATAAAATTCATACAAATTACCTGGTCAGAATATAATTTACATTGCTGGAATTCTTATAATTTGATGATCATTTTGAATATAAACATCATATATTTTGCATTAGACATACTAATTTTAGATAAAATGTTTTCTGAGTAAATATGTTATCTTTTGTGCAAAATATATGACATTTATATTCAAAATATTCCTGGTCTTACAAGGAATCCAGCAATGTCAATTGTATTATCCTAACTTTAGTTTGAGGTATTATTTATTAAAATTTAGTGGTTTTCCCCAAAAAATTTCTCAGAGGGAAGAGCCAGCAGTGTAGTGTGAGAAGAGGGGGAGGGAGTCGAGTCCATTATTTGAATGGACATTAACTTGGCGACTGTATTTCTCTATTTCTCTTAAGTATTAATTGTGTGCATGTACCATCATAAAATTAAGATGTTATTTTTACTACAACATAGTTATGTGTCTTCAAAAAGTGTAGTTTGGGGGTCGGGCTGGTTTCTATTGGAATTAATCCCATATGTTCTGTTGTTCACTTAACACGGTACCCTCTGGGTTTTATTGACCGCGTTAAGTGGGGTACAACTGTATATACATACAGGTGCTCCTCTACTAACGAACGAGTTACATTCCTGAGGCTTGCTTGTAAGTGAACTTTACTCCTGTAGATACAAAACATATTGTAAAATATGAAAAGATTATGGATATTTAGTACAGCTATACCCTTTAATACAGCCTTAAAACCTGGCTCACTCTTCTCCTCTTAGGTACTGTTTGTTCTATCTGGAATTTTCTTCAAAATAATCCAATCTCATCCACATTAAACACCTTTTCTGGCAGGTAACTCCCCTCAGTGATGATGTTTGTATCTCTGAAAGTTTGTTACAGATATACACCATTAACATCGTTTCAGTCAACGTCATTAAGAAAATTAAAATATGTATGAAAATGGTAAATATATATTAATTTTAAAAATTCACCACAAAGGCAGTCAATGCCTGACTGTGATTACAGCTGGCTGTGTAGGTAACCAGTGTGGGTGCCCTATTTTTTTTTTTTTTTGTTAGTTGGTTGATGCTCTTCCAACATTCATTTAAAATCCAATTATAAATTTATTTGAGCCCAAGAACAATGAGTGCATTATGCACCACTACTGGTTGTGCTCACGGAAAGAAGGGAAAAGAGTTACATTAGAATTTAAATTAGATGTGGTAAAAAAAATTGAAGAACAGTGAGTAGTGGACATAACAAGAGCTGTTGATTTGCAGCCTACAACTGTAGGTAAGAACAAGTTGTGGAAATGCAGAAAATATTGAATCATGTTTTAAAGTGTTATTCGATTATCTGCTACAAAGTTAACTCGTAACAGAAGTGGCATTATGGAAAATAGGGAAAGAATGCTGAACATGTTTTTGGTCTTTATTCAGTAATTGCGTGAGAAAATTTTTACCGGAAATGTACCCAAGGAACTCAACCCCTATTTATATTGTGTCTTTGGTAAAATCGTTTTCACTTAATGTCGTTTCACTTAAAGTCGTGGTTTTCAGGAACCTAATAACGACGTTAATGTGCGAATTGGTGTACAGTTGGTAATATGTTTCTGAGTTCAGGGCTCAATAACCTGGCTGTCTCTGTAACCATCCCATCTGAGTTAACAGGTGATGGCTTAATAGCCACAGCTATTTGGTTGTTTGTTGTTGTGTTGTTTATCAACCCATAGTCAAGCTTCTCTCTGAAAGCATGTACTGCCGCTTGATCCTCCAGTCGCTTGGTGTTAAAACCTCTTCTAGAGACTTGTTGCCTTCGTCATTTTAGGGCGATTTGAAGGGAGAGTTTGGCACTGATGAGCCAATGATCTGTGTCACTGGTCTGAGCCACGCATGTCTCGGATGATGAGAACATCTCGGCAATCTCTTTCTCTAACAGTAATATAGTAGGGTCTGTCATAGGAGGGAAGATCAGCTAAAACTAATGGCCCATCACTTTTTTGGTAGATTTTAGTGTATATAAACAGAAAATAATTTCAGTTTCAATATTTTGCAACCTTTTGCTAGGTAAATTTTAGCGTGAAATATATCGAAAATCTAACGTACAGCTGCATTAGTGCATTACAATTAAATAGTGAACATTGCTTTCTGACTTCATTCTTTAACAACCCAACTAACAATATTTTTTTCTGTTTCAGATTATTATGCATTTATAAGTTGATAATATTTGCGATGGCTGCTTGTGTCAGGACGAGGAACCAAAAATCCAGCCATCTCAGTCACTATCTTGGGTCTGGGAGAGAGCTCCTGAAGTCGGAGTTGCCTACATTGAGAGATGCTTTGAGATACGGTGTTTTAATCAGGCAAATCAGTGAAAAGAACCAAGGAACTTACACAAACAAAGACATTGCCAGTGATATGACCAAAGCTGTCTTGGCACAGTACACTCTGGCTAACGCTCAGTTCAAGCCTCCAGTCATAACAAGTCAGAAGAAGATTAGTGAGAGACTGCTAGCCAGTTGGGAAAAGGCAAGAGATATCTCTCTTGGGAGAGGAAAACTTGCAGTTAAGGACAGCTTTGCCAAGCAACTGGACCAGTTATTTGACATAATTACTTGCAAGTGCCCAATTGTTCTCTGTCCTGAGTTTGGATGCGATCGTGACTGTAAATCCGAGGCCCACATCTCCTGTATTTGCAAGCGTGAACTGAAGATTCCTGTGATCGAACTGGCATTTGTCAAAGCACAGAGAGAGAAGACTGGCAGTATAGGGGCTCTCATGATTTCTAGCCAAGATATTCCGGAGTCCAAGAGACAGGAGGCTGCCACAGAGAGACAGAAGAGGAGAAGAGTTGCCGAGGAAAAGAGAATTGAGAAGGCCCAGGGTGAGGTAAAAAAGGCCGATGATTGGAGTCAAGCTGATTCAGAGTTTAATGACTTCCCCATGGCTGATCCGAGTGCTGACCAGGAGAATGGTGACTTTGTCCCTAACCCAGAAAATATGATCCCAAACCTTCCAGGCATAACATTCGAAATAGGAAAGATATCCCGAGCATAGCTCTGGCCAGCATGCGACACCACACTGGTCTCAGAGAAACTGCAGAGATAGCAACAGCTGCCTGGATTGACGGTGGTTTGATAACACCTGATGATGTTCACCTGGTGATAGATCATAACAAAGTAAGGAGAGCTCAGGAGAAACTTGTCAGTAACCTAGAAGAGGAGTTTGATAAGGGGATAAGAGAAAATGGAATCAATTGTTTGTTCTTTGATGGGAGAAGGGATGACACTAAAGTGTTCATGAAAGTTGGAGATTCTGACAAGTTGTTCCCTGCCATGGTGAAGGAGGAACACTACTCCTGCTGCAGTGAACCAGGAGGGAAGTATTTGTGGCATTTCATTCCAGAGAAAGATGACATCAGGAAACCAGCTGAGATAGTGGCAGATAACATTGTGAACTGGCTCAGAGAGAGGAACGTAGACCAGACCCTGCAGGCCATTGGAGGGGACAGCACCAACACGAACACAGGGTGGCAAGGGGGGGTCATACAGTGGATAGAGCGGAAGATTGGGAGGAAGCTGGTCTGGATTGTTTGTGACCTCCACACCAACGAGTTGCCACTCAGACATCTGATCCAGGAGCTGGATGGCAAGACTCTTTCAAACAACAGATGGTCTGGTCCTCTTGGCAAGATGCTGGACTCTGTCACTGAGTTCGAAATAAATCCGAGCTTTGAAAAAATCACAGTTGGCCCTCCACTCGTTGAGCTTGCACATGCTGTCATTGACGACCTGAGTACTGACCAGTACTATGGTTACATGATTTGCAGTGCCATCAAAACTGGGGTCATGCCTGATAGACTTGCTTACCTGCAGATAGGTCCAGTCTCACATTCTAGGTGGCTCACAACGGCTCTCAGGTTCTGCAGAATTTGGGTCGCTCATCATAAACTGAAAGGGAACCAGCTTCACAACCTGAGACTTATTGTCCAATTCATCGTGAGTGTCTACTTGCCAAATTGGTTCAACACCAAGGTCAAGTCATCGTTCTCCGAAGGTCCGAGGCATGTTCTCTTCCAGCTTGCGCTCCTGAGGAGTCAGCCAAGGAAGGTTGTTCAGATTGTGGAGCAGACTGTGAGGAGATCTTCCTGGTATGCTCATCCCGAGGCAGTTCTGCAGACAATGCTCTGCAGTAAGGATGAGGAGAGAAGAGTGGCAGTCAAAAAGATCTTGGATATGAGACTTATGAGAGGATCTGGGCATGACGAATCAGTTGGTGACGATTCCTTCAGGGTCAGGAAGACTCCTGAAGTCAATCTAGGTGCCAAAACTCTCACTGATCTCATAGATCTGGACAACATCCAGGCTGGCAGTGAGCCCCCTCTTACCTGCAGCCTCACCAGTGTTCAAGTCAGAGCTTTCCTGGACAACCCCATGCATGTCCCTGCCTGGCCCTCGCACACCCAGAGTATAGAGCGTTGTGTACAGCAAGTGAGCGAGGCCAGCAGTCACGTGTACAGCCAGGAGAGGAGGGAAGGCTACATCCGAGCTCAGGTGGTCAGCAGGGAGGTGATGAGTAGAAACAGAAGCAAGAAAGACATGTTCTCTATGGTGTGCAGCAACACCGGGTCGTAGCAGTAAAACCGGTTTTTGTATTTGATGATTTTGTTTTCTAAAGGAATATTAAATTTAATAAATGTGTCAAGATCATTCGTTTCACTATTCTGGATCATTTTCATCCTAATAAATTAACCTGATACATTTCCTTTACTTTAAATAAGCTATTTAGTGGTGTTGGTAAAAGTGTGGGAATACTGAATTTTCATAAGATTTCAAGCAAAAAATGAAAACTTTTCAAATCTGAAGATATCACATGATTCTGCACATAGAACTACATCATTAATACCATGGGCCGATTTTTCAAACTCAAAAAAAAAAAAAAAAAAAAAAAAAATCGCCTCCGTATGACACACCCTAGTAATATAGTCAGTGAGATGCCAGATGCCAGAACCCTTGAACTTATCTGCCTGCCTAAACAAGGTGTTGGAGATAGTGAGGTTGTGTTCAGCACACTGCTAAGGGGAATAGGCTTTTGGGATTACATTTGCCCACTCCATTTCTCCTTATTTTTTCCAGCCATAAGTCAGCATCTCTGTCAACTCTGGCATGGAAGTCACCAAGGAGCACAATCTTATCTTCTCTGGGGATAAAGGTAATTTGGTGGGACTCGGTGCATCATAAGGTGCTCATTGATCCCAACAGGCATTTCAGTTAGCCTGTGTAGGATGCATTGACAGATGACAAAGCTAACTCAATAAATGCGGTGTGTCTCTGCATCGGGCTTACCCTTCCAGAGTAAGCCCATTCTGTGAGTTGACCCTCATTTGGGAGCTTGGCTTACACTAATGGCTGCTGTGTTGATGTTATACCTAGGCAGCTCTTTTGCAGTTCTTCTTTTGGGTTGCTCATTTGTTCTAGTATCCAGAAGGGTCCTGTGTTTTTGACTGCATAAGGATGACCTTATTGGGTGCAGTTGCCTAGTCAGGTTGGTTCTTTAAGCAGGTTATGTTTAGGGCACCTTTTCTAGTCCCTCCCCAAGTGGGGTGAGCAGAGTGGGTCCTGGAAAGGGCTGCCCTGTCACACAGACAGGACCGGATTGCACTTCTCCCTAGATACCAGTGGATAAATGACCATCTTATCTATGCCACCTATGTGCAGAGTTGTGACTAGAGACTCCCAACAGTCATCTCTGCCTGTCCCTATTCCCACTTGTCTGTTGCCATTGGACTTTCGGGGGTTTTGGAGTTCTGATGATGATGGAAAGTATGATGAGCTGGATGATGGCTGCACGTGAGTTGATTATGTGTTGAGGCAGGAGCTCAGGCTCTCCCTTTTCCTGATCCAGTGGTACAGGTAGCTGCAACAACTGGAGGGAGAGTTTAAATGGACTACCAATAGCCCTGTGGTGTAATGGTCAGCATGCTCGCCTCGCAAGCGAGTGGACCCGGGTTCGATCCCCGGGCAGGCTGAAACTATAGGTAAGTTTCTTTATGCCATTTTCCTCTGTCTACCCTGCAGTAATTGGGAACCTGGATGTTAATCGATTTGCGGATTGTATTCCGGGGTAATGGGTAGCCAGTGCAGTTGACAAGTTGTCCGGTCCTCTCTGACTATTCCTTGACACTGGGTCATGCAGCTCGTTAACTTAGGGTGTGGTTGTAATGTTGGCGCAGCTTCTACACCTTAAATAAAATCATACCTAGGTGGCCCTAGGGCCGGCCATCCTTGATTTTGAGGGGCTTCCATTATTATTTTACCTCCGAGGCCACTGCTGCTCCGAGATCCCCGGTGGTCTAGCCTGGGCCGCAAGGCACCCAGTTACCATGTGTTGCCACAAGGAGGCACAGCAGGAGTCTTGATGATGAAGAAGTTGTGTATTGGCAGGAAGACTTGTGCAAGGCTGCTTCCCTGATCACCACAAGGGCTAGCCAGTGGCAAAGCTGAAAACGAGAGGAAGCATGCCGTGCCTACTCCTTAACGCTAACGTAATATTGTCACACTAGACATATTACACTACCCTGTGGAGAACACACACACACACACACACAAAGCTACTCACATACTGTAATAGTTTCCATTTGTTTTCTTATTAATGTCCCTTTAAATTGATTGGTGAAAATTTATTTTAATAAAATAAAATACAGTAATCATAAGTCAGTTGTATTTTTAAACAAAATATAGAGTGCTGACAATCAATTTCTTACCTTATCCTATGATGACTGTAACTGAGCGCAGTACAGCTATATTGTTGTAATGCAGCTGGGCTGAAGGGACCACACAGACCATGTCACGCCACTCCACAACAATAACAAATGATCTTCATGATTTGCAAGATTTTTTTTTTTTTTTTTCTTTACAAAATTTTTGTCACATGACGTTAGTAGCCAATCGTAGCTCATGAGCACTCTGGGCCTACCTACTCACCCAAGTGCTCGGCACATGTCAGCACTTGATGCAATCGCTCAGAAATTCATTCAGTTGCCCGGAATAGAGAGACTTTTCTTAGAATGCTGAAATTTTATTTTCCGGGTAATGGAAAGTTGCATGGATTGAAGATTCCAGCTGTTGAGGAGATTACTATAGGACGTTTCTGATGTACTGTACTGTATGTTTACAAGTTGGCAGCATGTGAGTACATACTGTTTATTTCAATCTGGACATTTAATATTAATCTCCCTGTTACCTCCTAATGTCTTTCTCACACCATATTACTGATATAACTTGAGTAAATACACTACAGTACATTATTTTGTTTATTTTACCTGAAATCAAAGGACATTACATTTTTTGCCTCAAGTTGAGTGTAAAAAATTATTATAAGTACAAAATAATGCTTCAAAAAAATTTGTGGATAAATACTTAATTTTAATTTTTTCTTCATATTTTTCTCCCAGGTGTCAGATGTTTTTGAAAGCTATTAGTGTGTTATGGAGCCTCTGGTTTTGCCTTGATTAAATAGTAGTAAAAAGGACCAGATACCATTTTCATATTTTACTGGAGAAATTACTCTCCTAGGGGATACAACTTGGAAACAAAATATGCATCCATAAGTGATCCGGCTCTTATTTTAAAGTGCTCTCCATGCTTTCCATTAAAATTGGTAATTGTTCTATACTCCAGCTTTTAACTTGCACTTGGCTACTGTTCAACTCTAATTGCGCTCACTTTGAGTGTAGCAGTTTTCATCTGACTGTACTGTGTATATACTGTAAATATAACATTTTTTTTTAGTTATACAGGTTGTACCTCTCTAGTCCGGCATTCTGTGGTCCGGAAACTCCCGTGGTCTGGAACGATTTTAGTTTGTTCAATAGGAAGATAGGCAGCTTTTTTTTTTTTTTTTTTTTTTTTTTATCTGAATTATTATTATTATTACAGGAGTATTAAATTTTTGCCCCTTAGGCCCCAATGTGGGTCAGTGACCTATTCCCGGGTGGGCTAATCCCCTTAAAAAAAAAGCCGCGGGAAATTAAGGTTTGTTTACATCCGGCAGTTCGGCTGCTCTCTCTCTCTCTCTCTCTCTCTCTCTCTCTCTCTCTCTCTCTCTCTCTCTCTCTCTCTCTCTCTCTCTCTCTCTCTCTCTCTCTCTCTCTCTCTCTCTTTTTTGACTATACAGAGTACAACATTTAACCCTTCAATATATATGAGCAGTAAATAAGTGTTGCTTTCATATTCTTATGTAGAGTAATGACGATATATTTTCACATGTGCGCACTTACATACGAGCAGTCTCACTTTTTTTCTTTTTTTTTTACCATTAATGGTTAGCTACTTATATTGTTCCATTTATTAACATTAAATAACATTACAGCTACTTCAAGCAACCATATTCATTTTTTACATTAATTTTACTACAGCTAAACTCAGGGTCTTATTTTCTTCAGTTTTATATGTAGAACCAATCAGTCACTGGTTTCGTAAGCTTTAACATAAACAATGCCGGCAGCCGTCTCGTCTCCTCTAACATTCCACGTATTATTAATAAATTGTATTGTTAATTTAGCACACGTACATTAATTCAATAAAAACAAATTCAGAAACATTAATTAAAATATATATGAACAGTAAATAAGTGTTGTTTTCATATTCTTATGTAAAGTAATGACGATATGTTTTCACGTGTGCGCATGCTCACTTACATATGCGATCTCTCTTTTTCTTTACCATTATCGTTAGCTACTTCTGTAGATATATGAGACGAATATGCTGTAATATGTAACTACTATTTACCATTATTGATTCAGGTCTCTGTATTATATGTTATAATGATACCCTCTTTTGTCACTGAGTGTAGTTCAGACTTTGAGCACATGCGCGCTGTACGCGCATGCGCAGAGAGAGATTCCACGACAGGACGCTGTTTACCCTGTCTTAACTCCTTTTGTGTGTTTGTCCCAGAAATAGAACTTACGAACTTGACACCAGTGTGTTTCCTTTACCCCTGATTGGAAGCATCATCTGAGTCTCCCACAACTTCTATTGTTCCGTTTATTAACATTAAATAACATTACTTAAAACAACCATATTAATTTTACTACAGCTACAACCAAGGTCTTATTTTCTTCAGTTTTATATGTAGAACCAGTCAGTCACTGGTTTTGTAATCAACGAAAACCGTGCTGTGTCATTTCCTCATGTGTTTTAATTTTCTACATATTATTAATGAATTGTATTGCTCATTTTGCACATATAAACATTAATTCAATAAAAAAGACATTCAGTAATAAACAATAATGAATCTTTTGTACATAAGAGAAATGACGCTGTTTACACGATTATGCACGTCGTCTGCACGTTGGCCGGCCGTTCAAACCCATCGAAATTCAAGTTTCCGCCGTCAAAATTTTTATTTATTTATTTTTTTGTGTGTTCCAATAAAATAAGTTAAGAATTAAAAACTCGCGAAATTTGAGAAGCTACTATACGACATTTAACCCTTCAATATGTCTTCAAAGAGACCATGACGCAGAGAAAGTGGTGCTAGTGCTTCCAGGCATAAGCACAAGTCACTATCTATCCAGGAAAAGGGTGAATTTCCATGGTCCGGCACCGGTCAGGTCCCGAGGTTGCCGGACTAGAGAGGTACAACCTGTATACGTCTGTCTTATTTAAAATGATCAGAATGACATTTTTAGTAGTATGTGGTTAATTGAAGGTATAGTATCCTTGAAATGTCCATTACAGAAGGGATGGATAAAATTTACAGGGACAAAACATTATGATCGAGCTTTGTTTTTACTTTGATGCAACAGATTTATAATTTAAGTACAGTATTATTGTTGTTTTTTTTAATTTGAACTTCCTTCTTTCTTTTTTTTTTCCATTTTTAGGAAGGTGTTGGTTGATAAACAATTAGAACAACCCATTGGCTTAGCTGTACATGAAGACTTCCTCTACTGGGTGGATCCAGAATTATATGTGGTAGAGCGAGTCAATAAATTCACTGGCCAACAAAGGGAGGAAGTGCAAGGCCGGATATCACACCTGTCTGACATCATTGCAGTAACACCCTACCTATCACAGGTAATAGAGGCTTAAACACACACACACACACATATATATATATATATATATATATATATCCACAAGAAAACACCAAGTTCCCAAGCGCATTCGTGTAATTCACATCTTCAGGGGTAAGTACAGACTTATGAGTAATATTTGACAAGGCTAATGTATACCTGACTATGGACAGCTGCTGTACATAGAGATGGCATGGTCAATTATTTATTAAGAAGATTAGTAAGGGTCACTGCCTTATGACCGGAACATTGTGGACACCTGCTGTCCCCTAGGGACTTGATCTCACTCTCCTCTACTGTATATATTAGCCTTGTCAAGTATTACTCCTTAGTCTGTACTCACCCCTGATGATGTGAATTACACGAAAGCGCTTGGGAACTTCGTGTTTTCTTGTTTCCTTGTGTTTATCAGCATATCCTTGGATCACGCTCACCTGCAGTGATTTACTTACACACACACACACACACACATATATATATATATATATATATATATATATATATATATATATATATATATATATATATATATATATATATATATATATATATATATATATATATATATATATATATATATATATATATTCCTTGTCTTTCGGTTATACCCAAAATTCTAATGCTGTACAAATATTTGGAATTTTAATCAAATAATGTGGAATGTATCAAACATCTGTTGTAAATTTAAACTGCACAGACTGCCATTCGGAGAAAAATTAATGGATGATGTTAATGCTTTTCATGTCCGTGTAAAGATTGATTCATAATTTTTCCTTTCAAAGATGATGAAAGAACACCCATGCCACAATGGAAGTGAGTGTAGTCATTTGTGTCTTGAGAAAGATCAGGAACAGCGGTGTGCATGTCCTGCAGGCAAGTCACTAGCAGATGACTTAAAGACTTGCATCAATCCCCCTAGCTGCCACCCTGAAGAATTTCGCTGCCACTCAGGATCAGTTGGTTGCATTCCGCTCAAATGGAGGTGAGCACCCTTCTTACTATTATGTCATTATTCACTGCATCTTTTCCATTTAGCAATTTCTCCCATGCAACACTTTCAAATACAGTGGAGTCTCATTTTGCTTGGGAATATTATACTGATATATGTCCGTGCATTGGAAATCCGTGCAAGCGATGCCATTTAACACCCATTAAAATCACTGTACTGTACTGGAATTGTCAGACCTTTACTCAAGAATGACTTTGAGTAACAGGCACAGACTTCTGAATCTCCAGGTGGGTGATGCTGACAGCAGACAATATTTTCTCCCAGTATTTCCTGACTTCTGATGGTGGATTTGTTGACTTTATAATGGCATGCCATGTCGCATATCCTCGTCCCAACTTAGAGTTTCTTCAAAATTTCGACCTTGGCATAAGAGATAGCCTGCCGCAACCCACCTCATTTGCCCTGAGGCCCACGAGTGTTCCCGTCTTGGTCAGCCATGGTAACACCCAGGTAGCAAGGATGGACAGAGTGAGGCGCACTGCAAGCAGGAGCGAGCAAGAGTACATAATGACACCCGAGTTTAAGTGTCTACTTCGGAAAGTTACAGGAAGCCAAAATTGCCCCAAAACGAAGAAAACGCCTCCCCATAACACATTTATTTCCTCTATATACTTTTATTTTTCTTATTTTATAGTTTTATATTAAATTTTCCATACTTCTAAGCCACATTAGAGCATTGTAATGATTGATTCTTAAATTTATAGTTTCATTACAAGTAACAATATACAAGGCGGCTTGGCTCACGAGTCAGCCACATAGTTTATAGCCAAAGCCTTGGCTAGAACTGCCTCCATAGATACACGTTCACTTCTCAAACATACACACCCATGCTCTTCATTCTTTTAGTTTATGATTTTATATTATATTATCTTTATTTCTAAGCTATATCATATATATAGAATAGAGTAATTGTTAAAAAAGTCCTTTTTCTGAGACCCGTGCCGGGAGGCGGCTGGCTGATATGCCAGTCAGCTGTGGCCTGTGAGAGATGGTACATTTAATGCTTGCTGCCATTGTTATATATAATGAAAATATAAAGGTTGTGGAAAAAATCATTGCAATACTCTAAAGTGATTTAGAAAGAAAGAAAATATAATATAAAACTATAATATAAGAATTATGAAGAGCATGGGTTTGTATTCTGTGTGAGAGGATCGTAAGTGTGGAAGCAGCGGGCAGTTTGTCAATAGCGCATCTGGCGACTCAGCTGGTAGGTCAATTTCAGAGTAAATGCACACCACACAACCACCTCTGCTTTACATTTACTTTATCCTCTTTGCCACTGACTGTCAAGTTGATTTCAGCAGAGAATATTTAGGAAAAATATTGAAAGCATAAAAAAATTTAAAGTTATACAAGATGGTTAATACATGTTGTCATTGTTACCTACAGCATACCCTTACAATTCGGGGATTTTTAATTCGTGGCCTTTGATTATTCGTGGATGACACCCTGGATGTAACCAAGAATGCCTGTGGGTAGCTTTAAAGTTGCCGGCATTTTCACAGCTGGGATGGAGACCCCGCAAGTTTTATGGCGTCCCGCAACGTGTCTCCCTTGTCCCAGGCAGCTGGGCCATATGCACTCACTCCGCCTCAGTCTGTTAAACACTTGTCTGTTTCGCGTGTGTGCTACTCTGCTCTCTTAGTAACTATGCTCATCATGCTTGTGATGGCTCTCAAACCCCCTCAACCACCTTCATCCAGCTGCAGGAAGGTACCCAACCAAGTGAAGAGAGAAAAGGTCATGTATTTCTCCCATACGTATGCCTGGCAATGGGAGCTGGTAAGGGGAGTGAGTGACTGCTAGTTAGTATGTCGTCTGCATTTGTAACTCTCCTCACTCCCTGCAATATTTCACTGGATTTACTGCTACAGTAAGCCTTCATTAGTTGGATTATGTTCATCGAAGCCATTTTTCCCATCTAAATTAATGTAATAAGGGGGGTGTGTCCCTGTACTAAGCTTTGTGATAGAATAATATACTGTGCTAAACTCTGTGACAAAACAATTGCAACATCAAAATACTGTAGATAAAAACAATAATACATGTAAAACATCACCTTCAGTGTTGCCCCCCCCCCCCCCCCCCTCCAAAGTAGTGTCAGATGGTGTTTTGCTGCTTTAAACCCTGGTGCTGTTTTTTCTTCTTGGTCAGTGTATGTTCTGGAGGGCATTCACTTCCAATAGAGTCCAGTTTCATCAATGTTGGCCACCTGTTTTGCACTACAGACACCACACTTCATAATTTCTTTTAATGTTTCTGGGAAACTTCTTGCAGCCAACTCATCCGCACTGGCTGCTTCACCCGTCACACGAATATCATGAAGGTTTGCACGTTTCTTAAACCTATTGAACCAGACACGACTAGCAGTAAAAGTCTCTGCCACAATGACTGCAGCCTCTGAACTCTGCCCAGGCTGTCTTTGACGCAACCTTTCCATAGTGACCGAATCTTCTCCTGGATCACAGATAAGGAGAGAGAGGCATGTGCTGTGTGCGGTCTTCAATCCACACTAAGAGAAGTTGCTCCATATTCTCCATGACATTATCAGGACTATGACACAGTATCATTGCACCAGTAGGGGGTCACTGATTAGCCAACCTCTTTGAACCTTGGTGCGTTCTATATAATTGTCCCCACTGTAGACACACTAAGTCCCAGAACACAGCCAATTTCTGTTGGACCCTAACCACTCTCATTACGGTGAATAATGTCCAATTTTAAGGCTAGAGTTGCCCTCTTTCTCCTCTGGGCTGGTGTACCTGCAGGTGCTGAAGTGCCAGATCCCCTACCAGACATTGTTGAGAGAACACGGTACTTGTACTCTGTAAAATATTGTAACAGGCATCACAAGCGTGAATTGAAGCTGTGGCGCCAAACAAAGACGCCTCTAGGCTGTTGCGTCGTACCGAAAACACGTGTTATTGTGCATTGATGTTGCATTCCCAAAGCAGGTCAAAGAACATTTTAGGCCCCTGGGCGCTGGTTGACCGATCAGTTGCACTGGACTCAGTTGTCCGAAGAGGTGGGAAACATAAGCAGTTGTTGGTTGTTGTTTGTGGGAATATTTCATTCACTCTAGTAATGATAAAATGTTTCTTATTATGTTATCGTAGGTAAATTCATGGTTTACGTAATTTGTTTATCACTGTGCCCATCACCGTTTTCAAATTAGACTACAAGATATGTATTTCTCTCGTATGCATTTCGATCATACGCCTGGCAACAGGTGTGAGTAAGGGGAATGAGTAGAGTGATTGCTAGCTGAGCATATTCTGCACTAACTCCCCTTCCTTCCTGCCGTATTTCACTGGATTTACTCTAAGTTACATAAATTTTGAATTGTGTAGTGAGAATAACAAATAAACAATGTACAGTACTGTACAATATTGTACTATCATGAATGACAGTCATAGTAGAGTGAGTAGGGGCCAGTGTCGGTGAGATGCAGTGGGTGGGAGGAAGATGGGAAGTGGGTGGGAGGCAGTGGATATCGTGCTAATCTGGTCTGGCTAAAGCAAAGCCATCACTGAAATTATTATTTAGTTGGTGATAATAGAGGTAGTGGTGGTGTTGATGGCAATGATGGAGCTGGTGGTGGAGGAGGGATGTGGTAAGTGGTGAGGAGATGATGCATCAATCAGTTTGTTGGTAACACTGGCTGCAGCCACAATTGAACAGCTGATGTGTACCCACAATATTGAGTGTAAGTATAAATGAACGTCGTATTCCTTCTACATTACTTTACATTAATTTTAAATTGTGGAGTAAGAATAACAAATAAGCAATGTATAGTATTGTACAATATTGTACTATCATGAATGACGGTCATAGAATGAGTGAGAGAGCCAGTGGGTGGGAGGGAGGATGGTGAAATTATGATTTAGGTGGTGATTGTAGAGGTAGTGGTGGTTATGGAGCTGGTGGTGAGAAAGCAGAAAGGTTGGGGTGACATACCTTTCGTAGTAGTAGAACTTTTTTCGTTAATCGGCAAAGTGGTAGTAAAACTTGCTTTCTTAATAGTGTGGTTTTGTTCAAAGGATTAACGTTCAGGGGGGACTCACTGTTTACAGTATTAGTGTTTACTGATAGAATAGTGATTAATTGTGGCATTGTAGCTAGGTTAGCTGGTCATTGTAACCACCAGGCTGTGAGGTGCTATGATTTTTTCAGCTTGTATTTTTGGGTAGATATAAATAACTTTCTTCATTTATTTTTACTCAGTTACAGACACACACCATCTTGAATACATATTGTGAAAAAGGTAAAAGAAATAATTATGTTAATACTAAAAAAATTTTGTCAACTGCAAACACTGGGATGTTTATACTGTACTCATATTAATTGTAATCTTGCAAGAGTTCCAGCAATGTAAGTTTTATTCTGCTAAGTCAAGTCAATGACATTTTATAAGCAAAAAATTCAACTCCCTCTACTGTATAATGCTGAGTCCCTGACCCCTCCCCCGTTTACCGACAACCACTCGGTAATCACCCCTCTTGGCTGCCAACACCCTACCTCCCCCTCCCTCTTCTCCCCTCCCAGCCAGAAGGTGATCAGGATTTTTTGGGTGAAGGTAGTTTTAGGCTTAAAATTTTTCTCTTAAAAAATTTCACAGACTTGCCTTAGCAGAATATAACTTGCATTGCTGGAATTCTTGTAAGATAGCTATTAATTTGAGTATAAATATCCCATAGTTTGCACTGGATATAAAATTTTTAGTCCTTTAGCTTATTACATATGAGTACAGTAATATGTTGTTCAAAATTATGGCTTTTTAGTAATTAACTAAGTACATTTGCATACAAGTTGTAATAATTATAATGATTTTTCCACAACTTTTATAAATTCAGTTGCCTCGGAAGATGTCTTGAATACGAAAGCTAAGGTGCTCCAGTGTTTCCCTTCTCCCTGTGTGGTTTTATGAAGATGTATCTTGTCAATGTTTCCATTATGGATGTACAGTTGGCCACAGGAATAAGTATACACACTGTAGCTGTAAGGTCCGAAAATGGTCTGGTAACGTTGAAACCGCGCATGCATACGCAATTACGCATGATGAAACTCGGCTCTCCCCACCTATTATCTCTAACTAGTTTCTGTTTCCCCTTCTTCATTCTTCTATTTACTCCTCATCCTTCCTTTACTAATCCAAACGTCAGTAAAAAAAAAGTAGGGTAAGAGAAAAAGTGGGGAAGGAGGAAGGAGCTGTATGGTAACTGCAATCCCATTCGGCAACAAGTTTAACTTCCATTGGATACAATATATTACTTGTAATATAAACAAGACACTAGTATAATATTCACAACAAATGTATTTATAACATATATGTAGGAATAAAACATAAATTACTGGTCATTTTGTAATCTTGTCTGTTCTGTTCAGGACAGTGTTACCAGATATTTTGTCTCAAACACAAGCCGTAGGTGTATACTTATTCTTGTGGCCAACTGTACATGAGAGAGAGAGAGAGATTTAACGGTTAACAAATTTTTGACAAGGCTTGGAGTACAGTTTGCCTATTCTTAGTAATTCAGTCAGGTCTTGACACTGAGGGTGCTATCACTTCTCACTGCCACGCAGGACACAGGTTCATACACAAATAAATAGATCATATTCATTCACAGTATATATAGGCCAGAGTCATGTGAGTGATATCACTGTTCACTGCCATGCATGACAGTGGTTCATATACATTAGGAGTCATATTCTAATTGAAGACTAATCATTGTGGGCTAGAAAATTTTGGATAAACAGCAAGAATGTCCTCAAGCACCCCTGATTCAATGTTCATGATACAATAAGCCAGGTGGCCTGAAGTCTATGACAGTGTCACATTCAATAATATAGTGGTCAAGTGTATGCTTTAAAGGTTTATCACAAAGTTTACATGCTGAGTGTTCCGGTATGGGTACAGCGTCACTTGCCAGATGTGTCTGTATCCTAGCCTAATTCTGTCCACGACTACATCACGTTGTCTAGTTCTGTCCTTATGCTGGCCATACCGGCACCTCTTGTCACAAAATCTTTCATATTTACTAATGCTACAACTACCAGGTCTCTGCATTTCTCAGTTCTTCTCGATCAGAGTTCATGATTTTGACTTGAATGTTTTTAAGTGCAGCATTGGACAGGCCAAGGTCACTGAGAGAGAGGGAGATCATGTACAGGATGTGTGTAAGCCTACCCAGCCTCCTCTCAGTGGAGATGTTTGGGTGAAAATATTGCATTATTATTCAGCTTGTCATGTAATTTTGATGACAAATTATATATAATATTTTTTTCTAGTGTTGAATATTTTGTATTATCAATAATAAAACATACACCAGCCAGCCTCCCTCCAACTCAGTGTCTCACATGAGACTTTAAGCTCTAGATGTTGTGGTGTTGAAGTTTTAATTAATGAATAATAACTGGCTTAAGGTTAAAAATGCTTTGAAAGCATTTGAGGTGGATGTTGGGTAGATGATTAATGGGTCTCTGTTTTTTACCTGGCCTGTTGTTATGTCACCCATTTTTTTATAAGCTCTTCTTTCGTTTGCAGTGGAGGTAGTGTATGGATTAGTGGATCCCATGTTATTGACCTGACCTGATGTTATATATATAAGCTTCCCTCAGTCCCTTTAAATTCAGTTGCCTTTGAAGATGTATTGAATAAAGACGAAAGCTAAGGTGCTCCATTGTAGTTAGTTGACCAAGAGGTAGCAGTGAACAACACACGTGGTGGCAGCAGGACACAGACTGAGAGATTGTAAACAAATCCGACGTGTGGCGCAGTTGGTACAGAATTTAACAAAGTCACGCTCGATTTCGTGAAATAGTTTGGTAAATCGAGCAAAAATAATGGAAATTCGATTTAGTGGAAATTTCAGTTTAAAGGAAAAGGGTGGCTCGAATTTGTCTGTTAAATCGAGAAAATATTGTATGTGTACTGTACATGTAATTACTAATTTAAAAAAAAATATCACTTACCATCACTGCAGGCGAAGAATGAAGCATTGTAGTAGATGACACTGACGCATGGTTGGGGACACAGAGGAATGGTATGTGACACGGGAATGGTAGGTGATGCAGGAGAATGGTAGGTGATAGAGGGGAAACGGTACATAAACAGTGAACAGTACGGCACTTATGTATACTACTGTAATTTGGTCACGTACAAAATAAATAAACAATTTTAAAAAAGTAACTGATTCTCTACATATAATTCAAGTCTGAATACTGTATGTACATAAACATGTAACTTATATCACTAAGGATATTATTGTCCACCTTAGTGAAACTGTTTTCTTTACTACAGAGCAAAAGAGTAAAAATTAAAATACTCTAGTGTGGCTTCAAAATAAAGAAAATATAATATAAAATTATAAAATAAGAAAAAAGTGTGGGTGCATGCATGTGTATGTGTGTGTGTCGTGCATTGCCTTCGTCCGCCGGTGTAATCGTTGGGTTCCAATGGTGGTCAGCTTTTCCGCTTATACCTCCGTTGGGGTCTTGTTGAAGCTCCGTAAGCATATCTGCCTGATGCGGGGCTCCACCACAGATTTTTCGTTCAGGGTTTACTCCCGCAGCCTTATGCCTACCAAGGTTAATCCGCAAGGCAGCGGGGCGGTGGTTGGAAGGTGCCAGGACGTGTCCACATGCTAGTGGGCCTATGCGCCATCCCTCTGGGGCCCACTGCTACTCTGAGATCCCCTGCTTGTCTAACCTGGGCCCACGAGGCACCCAGTAACTGTGTGTTGCCACGAGGAGACACAGCAGGAGTCTTGATGGTATAGAGGCTGTGTACTGGCAGGGGAAACTTATGCAAGTTGCTTCCCTGTTCGCCACGAGGACTAGCCATCGGCGGCAGCTGAAAGCAAGAGGAAGCAAGCAGTGCTTGCACCTTAACACTAACATAATGCTGCCAGACTAGACGTATTTCACCACCCTGTGTGTGAACACACACACACACAGGGGTCTGGCTATACCTTTTTCTGGAAGGGTCAGCCTGCTGTGGAGAGAAATTGCATTTATGAAGTTGGCTTTGCCATCCACCAACACATCCTACAGAGGCACTCTGAAATGCCTGTTGGGATCAACGAGCACCTCATGACACTCCGAATTCAACTGAATCACTCACGTCATGCCTTTTTCATCAGTGCATACGCCCCAACACTGGATGCAGAGAATGACATCAAGGAGGCCTTTTACGCTGACCTCGACAGAGTGCTAACCTCTATCCCCAGAGAAGACAAGATTGTGCTTCATGGTGACTTCAATGCCAGAGTTGGCAGAGATGCTGACATTTGGCAGGGAACCGTAGGGAGAAATGGACTAGGCAAATGTAACCCCAATGGCTACTCCTCAGCAAGTGGGCTGCACACAGCCTCACTATCACCAATACCTTGTTTGGGCAAGCCAACAAGCTCAAGGGTTCATGGCAACACCCACAATCCAAACACTGGCTTTTCATTGATTACATCATTGTCAGAAAAAGAGATCGCCGAGATGTCCTATCACCCTTGCCATGCGTGGCTCAGACCACTGCGACACTGATCATCGGATTGTCAGAGCCAAGCTATCACTTCACATCGCCCCAAAATGGCGAAGGTAGCAAGCCTCCAGTAGAGGTTTTAACGTAGTCTACGTTCCATCTCCGTGTTCGCTGGGAAGACGAGAACAAATGCCAGTATTCTCGCTGACACCAACTGTAGGAGCATCGAGGCTACCATTTTCCTTGAACAACTACATTAGACTGGCCATGTTACCCACATGGACGACAGTAGACTGCCAAAGCAGCTACTTTACAGTCACCTAACGAATAGGAAGCGTAACACTAGCAGGCAATTGAGAAGGTATAGGCATAGTTTTAAGACAAACCTGAAAAGTGCCATATCGACCCCCTCACCTGGGAGTCGATTATCCACATCGTAGCGTTTGGAGGAGCACCACACGAGAAGGTGCCAATACTTTCGAGTCAGCCCGATTGCAGACTGAGGCAGACAAGCGCCAATGCCGGAAAGATGCTGCCACTGCCCCTCCCACACTAGATGCAGCTCCCCACATGTGCAACATCTGTGATCGACCCTGCCGGTTTCGTATCGACGTCTTTGGTCTCCTCAAAACTCACCAACCTAGACATCCCTATTAACTCAAATTATTGTATCATAGCTAGATGATCATCATACAGTGGTCCCTCGGTTAACGAGCACAATCCATTCTAGAAGGTTGCTTGTTAACAGAAAAACTCGTTAACAGAAAAACTCATTAACCGAAACCATTGTTTCAATGGGTTTTGGGGTAATTGGTTCTAGCTCACCGAAAATTGCCTAAATTCAACAAAAAAGGTAGAAAAGTACACGTTGAGGTGTGTATGGAGAAGGCTCCTGGATGATGATGATGATGATGTTGATGATGGGAATTAGAATGGGGGTGGAAGAGAAGTCACCCCATGGAGCCATTTCACCCATAAAATTTTAGTTCTCTTGGTGTAATTCAAGATTATTTTCTTTAAATCAACACTGCACTGCATTATATATTGTCAATATGTAAAATAAATTTCAAATGACTAATAATTTGCTTGCAAACACAGAAAAAAAGCATTTAGTTGAAGAGAGTCTCAAGCAAGATGTTACCTCCACTGTGTGTTGGCAGGCTGGATGGCATGTTCAATAATTGTTAAAATTACTAAAAAATTTAATATTAAACTTTTAAAATTATTGAATAGTATAAACTTCTTGATATTTACTAAAATGGTAAGGAATTTAAGCCCTAGAACCGATTACTGTACTGGCGGACTAATACTACAGCTGGTGGACCGCCAAATGCAAGTGAAAACATGTTCAGGTCGGCTCGTAAGAAACTCGTTAATCGAGGGATTGCTCGTCAACCGAAGTTAAGAATCTTATGGAAGGTAACTCGTTAACCGAGGGACCACTGTACTCAATTCAGAGTGACAGCAAAGTAGTAGTAGAGACAGTCTAGGGTGGCAAGTTCAAGTCTGTACCAATCTTTGCTGGTCCATCACCACTCTTATTACGTCTTATTATGCCTTATCACATCACATCAAGCTGCCCCTAAGAGGGGGGGGGCATGATTGAATAACACTAATTCAGAAATACAGTAATGACAAAACACGAAGTCAGAGACACATGGTAAGGATAAACAAGTGCAGAGAGACAGAAATGAGTCAGAGACAGTGTACAGAAACTTCTCAGGGCAAGAATTCGCACCACGTCACCGCCCGCTAAATTCAAAATAACTGCCGCTCCTCTCCTGATCATTGGATCTCCGGGGTATCAACGAAACTTGCGGAGGTATTTCCCCTAATGTAATCGTCGGTTAATGGCACGTCAGTTTTCGGGGTACACCTGTATATTTTTAATCAGCTCATTATTTTGGGAACAATTAATTAGTCAGGAGGTTTTATATGTGGAAATACAAACTTTGTTTAGTTTTCATTAAGGAGAGTTTGATATGTTTGTTCCCACTTTCAGATGTGATGGACAGTCAGAGTGTGAAGACAAGAGTGATGAGCTCAGTTGTCCACTACCCATGTGTCCCTCTCAGTTTCGGTGTACAAACAGTCAGTGCATTGGTGAGTAGTGAAATATTTACAGTTTGTAGCCCCTAGCTGTCTGGGGGAATTGGTAATATTCTTTTTTATAAATAATATATATACTGTACACTATATAATATATATGTGTTAGGCTCAAGAAGAGAATAACGACCACAATGCATTGTGATTGTTTAGAAAATGACCAGAAAGGAAAATTTTGCTATAGGTTAGTTTTGATTATAACAGATTTGTTAAGATTAGTTTGAGAAAACGATAGATTTTTTATTTATTTTTATTTTTTTCAATCCAGAATGCGTCGTCTAGCTTTATACCTAGGTATGTTAATGCCTAGCATTAACTCGTATATGTATATATCAGTGGCGTGTCGTGAGAAAAATGCTAGGGTAAGCAAATGACGCTTTCTTACTTGTAAAGTCACGAGATCTAAAAGAATTCTTTAGTAGATCACATACAGTGCATGCACATGCTGAACTTTGCTCCTCCTGCGACTGCATTTTCAGTTTGGGGGTATATTAATCCAAATAAATGCGTCGCACTCACACATCATGACCTCTGAAAGTCAACTGAATTTCTTACATTGAGTGTTGACATAGACCGTAGCCTCATACAGTGATACCATCTCTTTCAAAACAAAATCTATCAATTCGAAAAAAGTTTATAGCCATTATTAATTTATTATATTATTCCAAAATGACAATGACATTATTCAAGTACTATGATAATGAGTCCAATAGTCTACGAAACTGTGAAACATAAAAAAGGTCAGATAATTATTATTTACGGATACGAATTTATCATTGAAAAAAAAATAATGAACTGGTAATGCTGCGGTGCTGCTGGCAGCGAGTATAGGGGGTGGGGGAGGGGGACCAGGGAGGACGCTGTGCTTACGTTGTCCAAATTTCTAGCACAATTAATTATACTGACTGATAGTAACAAATATTATTGAGGGGACATTCCAGCATCAGAATGCTTTCCACAGCTTATTTACATGGGTTTGGAAAAAGGGGAGTAACATATGTTAAATTATTTGTTCTCATCTTACGTCTGGCAATGGCATACCATTGACGCTGTGAGCGTGGGGGAACGAGGGTACTGCAGTGGAATATTGCGTACTTGAGGGATAGATTTTCAAGCGGAAAATGCCCGTCTTGCAAGTTTCACAAATTAACTGGGACAAAAAAAAATGCACAATGCTATACACGATTGAATTAACTAATATGTTAATTAAATAAGATATTTTTATTTGGAAGGGAATCATTGTTATAGGGTAAGCAATGCTTACCTTGCTTCTTATGAATACACGCCACTGGTATATATATATATATATATATATATATATATATATATATATATATATATATATATATATATATATATATATATATATATATATACTTCATTTTTTTTTTTTTTTTTAGTCCATTTAACACGCGGACTTTGAACATACAATCAACGACCTCACCAGCAAGGAATCGAACCCTCGACCTACTGGGTGTGACTAGGGAGCGCTTACCGGCTAGGCCACAAGGACACTAAAAGCAGTTCTAGACTCTGTTATATTTCACACATTGAGGTTCACGGCGCCATCAGCTCGATGAACAGGCTTTGTGTGAAATATAACAGAGTCTAGAACTGCTTTTAGTGTCCTTGTGGCCTAGCCGGTAAGCGCTCCCTAGTCACACCCAGTAGGTCGAGGGTTCGATTCCTTGCTGGTGAGGTTGTTGATTATATATATATATATATATATATATATATATATATATATATATATATGTATATATATATATATATATATATATATATATATATATGTATATATATATAGTATATATATATATATATATATATATATATATATATATATATATATATATATATGTATGTATATATATATATATATATATATATATATATATATATATATATATATATATATATATATATGTATATATATATGTATGTATGTATGTATATATATATATGTATGTATGATATATATATATATATATATATATATATATATATATATATATATATATATATATATATATATATATATATATATATATATATATATATATAATTTATTTTACTTTTTTTTTTTTTTTTGTCCCAATTATACACTTGGAAGTAATGAATACCATGATGTATGTGGCCATCCCTCTCCCTCTTCTCATGTTCGTTCACGAAATTTTTCGGGCTTCTGCCCTGGGTTTTCTGATTATAATAGTTGCTTCTCTGTACCAGAATGCCACAGTAATAGGGAGAACATAATACAGTTGAGTCTGGATTTACGCGGTTTTGATTTACGTGTTTTGTCATTTACGCGGTGCCTTGCTTGAATTGAAATGCTTGATTTACGCTGCAAATTTGGTCATTTATGCGGGAAGCAGCGCGTGCAGGGTGCGAACAAGGTCGCCCAGTCATCAAAGCATTACCGAGTTCGTCACCCACCACAGCCAGCCCAAGTCAGTGATAGTGAAGATGTGGGCTTTGAGGGGTTTGACAAAGAGGCCCTGCAAGCCTCTGTGGTGGATAGTGATACAATTGAAACAAGTGATGCAGGTGAGGGCCAATAATCTGCCCTCTGCCTCGGAACCAACCCCCCATCCCCGTGTGCCCAGCCATCTTTTCTACTAATGTAAGTGTTAAAAAACCTAATATTATTGATATTTCTCTTAATTATTAATTGTGTGTGCATACCATCATAAAATTAAGTTGTTATTTTGACTACAAGGTATGTATTGTGTCGGAAAAAGTGGAGTTTGGGGGTCGGCCCAGTCTATTTCAATTAATCCCACATGTTCTGTTATTTCATTTACGCATTTTTCGTTTTACGCGGTACTCCGCGGGTTCAATTGACCGCGTAAATGAAGACCCAACTGTATCTCTACCTTTACCAACAGTGTATCTGTTTAGATGACTCTTAGTGCGATATAACAGTTATTTGTGAAACTGTCATATATGTAACAACCTTCTTGGGTTGTCACCACGTGTAACAATCACTTGAGAAGCACATTACCTTATATTTTAGACATACTAAAATATAGATCAGAGTTTATTGGGTCTTCTGTGGTGAAATCCAATGTGTTCCTTTGTTCATTTATTAAGAAACTACAGTAAAACCTCGATCAACCGACTTTTGGATTAACCGTCAATCCCGAACCCCTAATTTTTTTTTTTTTTTTTTTTTTTAACGGGGATTAGCCCACCTGGGCACAAGGTGCTGACCCACATCGGGGCCTGGGGGGCAATAATGTAATAATATTAATAATGATAATGCTAATAATAATGATAATGCTAATAATAATAATTAAGAACCATAAAGAAATGCAAAAATGAAAAAAAAATCAAGAGTGAGAAACAATGTACCTGTATGTTTGTTATGTTGTCAATAGTAAGAGAAACAATTGAGACCCTGCAATTATGTGTAAATGAGGCAGAAAGTCGGATCAGCAACCTGGGACTTGGTCACAATTTTTGTGATGACATATGTTCTTTGACTTTTCCATTTTCTATTCACGGTTTCTGTGCTGGTTCATATTTATTTACTAAAGTGGTTAATGTTTTAAAGCAAATTCTATTGAAATCTGAATGGCAAATGAACAAAAATGAATAGAGGTAATTAAATGAGGTAGGTTAGGGAAAGGTACTTCGAAAATGTATTTTTTTATATCCGTAGACTTTGTGTACTATTAACCGACCTTTTCGATTATTCGTCGGCCCCTTCCCCCCATATATGGGCGGTTAATCGAGGTTTTGTAGGTAGAAGGTATTAGGCAGCTACCAAACAGGGAGGTACTACTGCCTGGGAAGATATTGGATGCATAAGGTGTTGTGTATGGTAGACCCTGCTGCCACATGGCATCACGAAAATTGTGACCAAGTCCCAGGTTGCTGATCTGACTTTCTGCCTCATTTACACACAATTGCAGGGTCTCAATTGTTTCTCTTACTATTGACAACACAATATGCATATATTGTTCCTCACTTTTGAATTTTTTTTTCATTTTGTATTTCTTTGTGGTTCTTTATTATTGTTATTATTAATATTATTATTATTATTATTATTATTATTATTATTATTATTATTATTATTATTATTATTATTAATAATAATAATAATAATACAGTTGTACCCCACTTAATACGGTCAATAAAACCCAGAGGGTACCGTGTTAAGTGAACAACAGAACATATGGGATTAATTCCAATAGAAACCGGCCCGACCCCCAAACTCCACTTTTTGAAGACACATAACTATGTTGTAGTAAAAATAACATCTTAATTTTATGATGGTACATGCACACAATTAATACTTAAGAGAAATAGAGAAATACAGTCGCCAAGTTAATGTCCATTCAAATAATGGACTCAACTCCCTACCCCTCTTCTCACAGTACACTCACTGGCTCTTCCCTCTCTGGGAAATTTTTGGGGGAAAACCACTAAATTTTAATAAATAATACCTCAAACTAAAGTTAGGATAATACAATTGACATTGCTGGATTCCTTGTAAGACCAGGAATATTTTGAATATAAATGTCATATATTTTGCACAAAAGATAACATATTTACTCAGAGAAAACATTTTATCTAAAATTTGTATGTCTAATGCAAAATATATGATGTTTATATTCAAAATGATCACCAAACTATAAGAATTCCAGCAATGTAAATTATATTCTGGCCGGGTAATTTGTATGAATTTTATGAGCTAAAACAGGCAGTCAGGCAGGGTGGCGGGTGGGGCAAATCTAAAAATAGCGTCTCGAGCCGGACACTCACCGCATATATGTGGAAAAAATCCGTGCTAAGTGAAAGTTCAGCTCTGGCGAGGCACCGCGTGTATGAAAAAACGCGTTAAGTGAAACCGCGTTAGGCGGGGTAATACTGTACTGTATTATTATTATTATTATTATTATTATTATTATTATTATTATTATTATTATTTCGCCTCCCAGGCCCCGATGTGGGTCAGTGACCTGTGCCTGGGTGGGCTAATTCCCGTAAAAAAAAAAAAAAAAAAAAAAAAACCACATACACAGTTCCAAGTGTATATCACCGTAACTTAATCACTGTAGCTATGAGTGTTAAAATGTGGACGGAGGCTATATTAAATAGCTCTTCTAAATACGTCCTGCTTTTGTGAGAGAGTGAGTAAGAATGCTTGTAATACCCATCAAGGGAGAACGGTAATATACGTCCTCCCTCGAGGGAAGACGGGACCTTCCACGATGGCTCTCAATACTTTTCCAAAAATAATAAAAAATAAATAAATAAATAATTAAAAAAATAGATAACAAAAAATGGCGGGAAAATTGGAGGACATTCTGAAACGTCACCCGGGGCCTAAGGGTTAATGCCTTATCTCAGCACTAAGTGAAGCGACTTCCCCTTATCACGTGCTCTGAACATGCTACCTCATATCTAGTGGAAAGTTACAGAGGGTGATTAATCCATTTATATAAATACTGTACTTCTGCCTATAAGACAGGGACTATTACATGATTACTCTCAGCATGCAGGCCAGAGTTAAGTTTTTCTCTTCATAACTTTATTTTATTCATGTCCTCAGTAGCGGGTTCAGCCTTTCCAGGCAAACTTTAGCGAGGCTGATAGTCTTGGTGATCGTTCTGGACGCTGACCTTCCGGTCTTACTAGCAATCTAGAGTTATGTTGGGAAGAACCTTGTATCCTCAGTATTGGTTAAATCAGAACCATTCAGGGTGGAATTATCGGCCCAATACATCTTGCTAGAGTAATGGTGAATGATGTTAGCCAATGGAGCGCTATGGTAGCAGCTCAGCACTGTCAACCCTTCCGGGTGACTTGATGCTCACTCGGGCATTATCGCTCAAGCTAATTAATTGAAGCGATATTATCTGTGCACCCTGATTGGCAACACACAGAGAACTTGGTGATCCCTCAAAATATAAATGCTCTAAAAAATGAAGTTAGTTTGATTAAGAAACAAAGTTCATTGAGCTGAGGGATAATTGAGATAAGAGAAGGGAGAGGTGTATGATATAGTGAGTTAGTTGTTAATGATTGTCACACTGGTGACTTATATAACAATAAGAGATATTAATGAAATAACTTAGCGAAATATCACAGTTACGAGTCATATTGATTATGTTTGGGAGGAAATGTAATTTCCCTTTTATTATTATGATACAATGTGACTCATGGTGTTCCTCCTAGTTTAGATGAGTGATGTACAACTGGAGGATTAAGGACAGTTGACTGAACTGCTAGATGATGGAGGAGACCATGGAACTGTCCCTGGTGAACTAGTGTTGAGTGAGGAGCTACAAGGACTAAAGAGCACAGCTCATACACTACTTACAGTATCGTCTGGATTTACGCGGTCAATTGAACCCGTGGAGGTCCGCGTAAAACGAGAAACGTGTAAACGAAATAACAGAACATATGGGATTAATTGAAATAGAGACTGGGCCGACCCCCAAACTACACTTTTTCAGACACAATACCTATGTTGTAGTAAAAATAATATCTTAATTTTATGATGATGGTATGCACACACAATTAATATTTAAGAGAAATACAGTTGCTGGTTAATGTCCATTCAAATAATGGACTCAAACTCCCCCCCCCCCTCCCCCTCTTCCCTCCCTACCAGTGAAATGTTTGGTATATTTACATTTTTAGTAATAAATAGTACCTCAGACTAAAATTAGGATAATATAATTGACATTGCTGGATTCCTTGCAGGACAGGGAATATTTTGAATGTAAACATCATATATTTTGCACAAAAGATAAAATTTTTGCTCATCTTCTTAAATTACATCTAAAATTTGTATGTCTAATGCAAATTTTAGGATGTTTATATTTAAAGTGATCACCATCTTGTGGGGATTCCAGCTGTGTAAATTATATATTTTATGAGCTAAAAACATATATATCTTCAGTAAATAAACAAATTATACTTCACCCGCGTAAATGATGAAATTTACCGCGTAATTAAAACATTTCCTTCCGGCAAGGTGCCACGTAAATGACCAAACACGTAAACAAAAACCGTGTAAATCCAGACTGTACTGTACAAGGAAATGTCCATCAGTAGAGGATGTGAATTCAGTAGTAGTAGTTTCACCCAGGACCCAAGGGGACCATACTACATGTAATTATCAAGGACGTAGAGCCACTTGGATTACCAAGTTAGATCCTCATTTGGCTTGCATAATTCATAGCAGCTGTGTCGCAGACAACCTGTTTTCACCATTGGTTTGTGCAGTTTGTTTGGATCAAATTTTTTAAATTAATCAAGCTGCAGGGGATAAGGAATTATTGAAGATCCAAATTAAACATAGATGGAATAAGGCTTTAAAGAGTAAATTTCTAAATGTAAAACACTGGAAAGATCCCAAATTGGCAGAAAGTTTAGAATTATGGGTGATAGGTAAGAGACTTAATCCCCAGTTAGACCAACCTGCTTCTGCTAAGAAAAGTAGGTTATTGGACATCCAAGATAATGAGGCAGTAGGAAGGTTGCAAGAACCTCTACCGAGTCAGCCCGATTTTAGTGGATTCCTGGATCAGGATGAGGAAGTTGTCACTAATCATAGTGTTCAGGCACTAGAGCAGGGAGAACCTGTTGAGACTGACTTCATCTTGTTCCCATTGGTTACTATGAGTGGAAACAGGCTGCTGTCGACTCCCACGCAGCTGATGGATAACATTGAGTGTAAGGATTATTCCAACAGGCCTTAGGTAACATTGGTAAGATTTAAGTGTTCATTGTTTTCTACCATATCTGAGTCTGTGGATTCCTTATTCAAAGTATTTTATGAAAATATTTCTAAACTTCCTGATCTATCAGCACTTACAAAGAGACAGGAAGGCCAAGCAACTGTGGGTCATCATTCATTGTTTTTAGAAGGTGATACTACAATTTTTTGGCCTGATATTTGCCCCAAAATGGTCTCTGAAATAGATGAAGTCTGAGCTAATATATTGAAAGACTTAACATTCATTCCCTAAAATAGGAATGCTCACAAGTTTAGTTTTTTGAAATTCCAATTTAATGACAAAAAGAGTTCCTTATATGAACTTTCCCAGTATTTGTCGGTTCCAAAATAATGCTGACATAAGTTATGAAATAAATTTGAAACCAATTGCTTCTGCACTGTTGCTGGAAGAGTTCAAATTTAGGAAGTTGGCAGCGGATATTTGGTTTGCAATTATGATGTGTCAGTTATTGACTCAGTTTGTGCTGGACTATGAGGACAGTTCAGAAGTAGACACATGTTTTGCTGCTGCTATACAAGGGATTCCATATTCCCTGTACAACTCATTTTTGGAAATGTTGTTGGAAGCCCTAAAACTAAAAGCCCAGTTAAGGAAGCAAGCCACTAATAATGCATCAAGTGGTAGTGCTTATTTATTGCTATGTTCTTCCCCTCTTTCTCCTGCCTTGTTTGATGAACAAACATTAGTTAAGTATAGATCAGCTGTTGAGCAAGCTATTCATATTACTGTTCCCAGGAGTTCTAAGATTTTTCAGAAATTTAAAAGAGGAAGGTCTAACAGGGGAACAGGACCAGCTGCTAGGTTCAGTTATCAACCTAGAAGAAACTTTAGAGGAGGAAACAATTCAAGACGTAGTAAGGGTGGTGCTTGTTCATAAGTGGAAGGAGACCTTATTCCACCACATCAGCGACCACTCCCTCCCAATGAAGCCAGACAGCTGGGTCGTCTAGGGGGTTGGGGAAACAGGTGGACTTCTTCCATATGGGCTTACAAGAAAATCAAAGGGGGCCTTACATGGACTTGGTTGAGGCGCCTTCCCCTAGTGTTACCAAAAAGGGGTCAGAACCAACCTCCTTTCTCACAGAATTTGAAATTCAAGTGTTAAACAGAGGTGTGATAGAACTGTTGCAGTCAGAGAGGCGTTTCATGTTTCACCTGTTCCCTGTCCCCAAGAAAGGCAGCGACAAATTGAGGTGGATTTTAGATCTTTCCGTTCTGAACAAGTTCATTACCAAAGGAAGTTTCAAGATGCTCACTTTTGATCATATGAGGCATCTACTTCCGCCCAATGCTTGGATCTCAAAAGTGGATCTCGAAGATGCCTATTATCACATGCCTGTTGCTCCCAGGTACAGAAAGTATCTAGTATTCGCAGTGGGGGATGATGTAAGTTATCAATTCACAGTGATGCCATTCGGCCTAACAATTGCGCCAAAAGTGTTTACAAAACTGGCGAACATCCCCGAGAAGATCCTTGCGAAGGAGGGCATAAGAACTTTTGTTTATCTAGATGAGTGACTGAAAGTGGGAAACTTTCGAAGACTGTCAAAGAGCGACCCAACGTACACTAGTACTATTTCAAAACCTAGGATTAAAGATAAGTCAGGGCAGAAATTGGATTGGTTAGGTTTCCACTGGGACACCAATCAGCAGTCAGTCAGTCTACCAGAAGCAAAGTAACAGATGTGATAAACCAAGTAGAAGCCTTTTGTGTAAAGCAAGAGGTTTCTTGGCACGATTGGGAAAACTACTGGGTCTGTTGAATTTTGCCACCATAGTAGTTCCTTTGGGCATGTTAAGGAAGAAGCAACTAACTCATTTGGGGTCGAAGTTGCTTCACAGAAACAAAAATATTGCTTCTTCTCTCTCTAGTCAGATCAAGAATCATCTGTCATGGTGGACAAATTGGACAATCTAATCGGTTCATCTCCCTGGATTTCCCCTCAAACAGACTTGGTCGTTTGTATGGACGCGTCCGAGATAGGATGGGGATACCATTCCTCAAAAGGAGAGTTCCATCAAGGGAAGTGGAGCAACTCCCTTTGGGACAAACACATAAACATAAAAGAATTAGCAGTAGTCATATTCTTTTTGTTGGCAAACCCAATTTTCAAAAACTTGACGTTTCTGTTTGCCATAAACAACAGAGCTGCAGTGTTTTGTCTCAGTCATTAAGGCTCAACCAGATCTTGGCCCCTTCTCACACTGTCAGAAAAAAAATTTCAAAGTTTGTGTAACTCAAACACTTTAACCTCAAAGCAACTCACATACCAGGAGTACAAAACAATTGGGCAGATGTGTTGTCCCGTCTCAGGCCAGTATCAACAGAAACAGAATGGTCCCTAAAGATATCGAAGTTCAAGAATCTAGTGAGGAGGTTTGTGACTCCACAAATAGATCTCTTTGCCTCACAAATCAATCACAAGATGCCAACTTATGCATCTCTGGAACAATCGAAACCGTTGGAATTCAATCTATCTGTTCCCACCTGTGAAAATGTTGCCTAAAGTGGTTCACAATCTCAGATCCTTCCTGGGAAAGGTCCTCTTAATTGCACCATATTGGATCCTACAACCATGGTGTCAGGATCTGTTGGTCTGGTGCCTGCATCCACTACAATTGCAACATGGATGTCTAGACCAGGTACTGCACCCTCAGTTCGAGATATCCTTGGCACTTCACCCTTGGAGTTTCTCAAAAGATATTTAAATAGATTGTTGGGTAATTCCAATATAGTTAACCAAGTGATAGCAGGTCATAGACTCCAAACTTCTATGCAATATGAGAAAGCTTGAAAACTTTTTCAACAATTTATCATGTTAACGACTCCAACCACATTGTCGGAAACAATGGTGTTAGAATTTTTAGATTTTCTGTTCAAAGTTAAAGACCTTCAAGGATCTACAACTGCATCTTATGAATCAGCATTGGTTGACCCTCTGGCGTGGGGTTTTAATATTACTTTGAACCCAAAAATTTATCAAATGCTCAGATTGTCCTTTTTCATTCAGAGACCCCCTCGGCCTAAGAGAATCCCACCTTGGTCTCTAGATAAACTTACTAAATTTCTTATGGGGCCTTATTACAATATAAATCTAAACCGGGACAGATTGCTCCAGAAGGCTGCATTCCTTCTAGCAATAGCAACAGGTATGAGAATCAGTGAGCTGATTTCAATTTCCAATAATCCATTATTATTGGTATTTTCTGAGGAAGCTGTCGCCCTTTTCCCTACGGAAATTCTAAGAAAAAATGAAAGGGAGGATTTCAAGCTCAACCTATCAGGATAAAATGGCTAATGGATGAGACTAGGGTTCCTCATATATTGTACCCGGTTAAGAATCTTCAAGAATGGTTAACCAGATTCTCTAATCGAGGCCCCTATGTATTCTCATCACAGGATGGTAAGAAATTGTCTCATCAAATGACAAAATATTTGTCTCGGTTAGTGAGTCAAGCAGACCCTGGCAAGAAATTTTTCGCACATGACACCAGGAAATATGCAGGGTCTGTGGCCTTTCTGCTGCATATGAGCCTCAGTCAGATCAAAGAAGTGGGCTTTTGGAAATCTTCAAAAACCTTTCAAAACAGCCATCTTCATCTGTCTCTGAAAGATGCTTCACATGTGGTGGTGCTGGGGTCCCCTCCTCCACCTAGTTAATCTCCACAACCAAGACCTTCTTCTTCCTCATCAGAATAAAGTGAGTATCCTAATTGGGATATGTAAATTAACATTTTACCTTCCGGTCAATATTCTTAATACTTGTATTGGAAAATATTCCAAAAAGTTTATAATTAAAATCTGGACCTAAGCTAGCGGAGCCTTATACGCAATGTCACCGCCCTCTCCACCTCCTGCTCGGGTAATCAAAGCTAGACGTCGCATTCTGGATTGAACAAAAAGCCGCCTTTTTTTTTTTCTAAAAACCAGTTTTTGTGATATAGTCCAGAATGCGACATCGACATCCCACCCATCTCTACCCCTCGAGAGTTGACATTTGTTTACAGCTCGCTTTAGGGCAAGAGATGACGGTAGCAATGCGGGGTGCGGGAGGGGGTTTTGAGAATTGCAATTCAATGCCAGGTAGCGAAGTGTTCTCCTAATTTTATGTGTTTAGATAATTATTAGATGTTTTAATTGCCTGTATGTTGGCCTGGCGAGTTAATGTTAGGCATTTACATACACCTAGGTATAAAGCTAAATGTCGTATTCTGGACTACATCACAAAACTGGTTTTTAGAAGAAAAAAAATTATTACGGGGATTAGCCCACCTGGGCACAAGGTCACTGACCCACATCGGGGCCTGGGGGAGAGGGGGGGGATTTAATAATAATAAGAGGAATAATTCATAGTAAATAAATTATAAATGAATAATAATTCATAGAAATAAAAATTTTAATAAAAGATACAAAATTACTAATAAAATAAAATAAAATAATAATAATAATAATAATAATAATAACAACAACAACAACACTGTAATAATAATAATAATAATAATAATAATAATAATAATATTAATAATAATAATAATAATAAAGAACCATAAAGAAATACAAAAATGAAAAAAAAATCAGTAGTGAGAAACGATTAATGTATGTTGTGTTGTGTAAGATAAACAATTGAAACCCTGCAATTGTGTGTAAATGAGGCAGAAAGTCAGATCAGCAACCTGGGACTTGGTCACAATTTTCGTGATGCTATATAGCAGCTTCCAATATCTTCCCAGGTGGTAGTACCTCCCTGTTTGATATCTGCTTACTACCTGCTAGGTTTGGTTTAATTAGATAGGTTATATTAGGTTTGGGTAAAACCCAAGATGCAGAATTTTGCTTTTTGGTTATTTTTAAAACGTCCACAACTCGTGGTCGCTATAAGTATTTAAGAGTTAGAAGGATTAACTTATGTGAATATGAAGTTTGCAAATCAAATCCAAATTAGAAAATGAAAACATTTATTTTGGCAACACAGTTTAGATAATCATTAGTATTATCTTGAGCTCTGAGTATAGTATTTTGCATTTTTGTATTGTACAGTCTCTTTCAAGATTCTTCGAGCACTGCTGGAGACAGCTGGCAACTCAAGGCCGTTTGGTTACTATAATACGTAGTAAAAATTATCACTAAATGTAAAAGTGATTGGTTACTTAAACCCCCGTTTTTTAATTAATGGTTGGGCTTTGTTGTTTAGTATTATATTGTACTACATACTATAGTAAACAAACGGCCTTGAGTTGCCAGCTGTCTCCAACAGTGCTCGAAGAATCTTTAATGAAACTGTACATGTACTCGAAACTGAAGAGGGTGAAGTAGGCTTCCAAACTGTCTGGTTGAAATAAAAGTGTCTTTCTTATGTAGTGGGTTTGATTTACCAACCCAACCCTCCATTCCCCTTTCAGTTATATACCAAGTAGGTTATAGGTAGCGGAGGTCGATTTTTAAACTACTATAATTTGATGTGGGCTGTCACTTTTCATCTACTTACTAAGATTTTTTGAATTTGTTTTTTGTTTTCTTCTCTCCCCAGACAAATCTCAGGTTTGTGATGGTAAAAGACAATGCAGTGATGGAACTGATGAAGTTGGGTGCTGTGGTACAGGCCAAGTTATGTGTGTATCAACAGGAAGATGTGTGGATACAGCCATACACTGTGCTGGAGGTCGTCGCCCATGTCCTGATAGCCCAGATCATGCCCTATGTTCAACCTGGGTTACAGATCCTCCTGATGTAACTGGACCAGATAGTAAAGCTCCATATATTGTAGGAATAGTGGCATCAGTTGTAGTGTTAGTGTGTGTGGCTGCTTTGGTTGTATATTATCGACGGAGGCCATCATTGTTAGACGATAATGAACTGGAGCCCCAACCCAAACCATCGCAGCCCAGACCATGTCGGTTAGTGATGACTTCTTGGGGTAAAAGTTACACACAAGTTCCAGTTCAGGGTGAACCTCCACCAGGAGATCCTCATTCATCCATTGGTGTTGGTGGTCCCTCAGCACATGGGATATGTAGGGGCATAATTAATCAAGGTGCAGTATCCCGAGGGATGTTTGATCCTGCCCCAATAACAGGAGCATCATCATCTTCCTCTTCCATGACTCACTACCCCAGAGAAACACTTAATCCTCCGCCCACTCCTGTATCAGAGAATAGAGGTCGGTGTCAGGAACCCCACTGTTGCTATAATTCCCACCATGCACCACCTTCAACCCTTCATTCCTATCGCCATTACAAAACCCGTAACAGGCCACCCCCTCCCACACCGTGCTCTACAGATGTTTGTGATTCAGATGTTTACTCTTCAGCCATATCCCCACGTAGGACACACTGTTACACCCCTGGTTCCACCACATATTACTCCTCTCCACCCATGACAGACTATGACTCTGATCCTCACCCGCCACCTCCTACCCCACAGATGCAATATATTTGTGACCTCACATCATGCCCTCCCACTTCATGTCCTCCCTCACCATCTACAGAACGCTCTTACTGCACCCGTGCCCCCTGCCCTCCTCCACCTTCCCCTATAGCATCTGACTGAAGCACTTCATTTGTAGTTTGTACTTGTAAATAGTATCAGCTTCACAGTCACTGTTAAAACAGTTTATATTATTGTTATACCTGTTTAATGTCCTCGATTAGTTTCTATTGGAGTTGTTACCTTCACTCAGGGGAATTGTTTGACAAGTCTCCTGTTTGATTGACTGAGTCAGGGAGCATAAACTGTAATTTTCATTGTAAATCATTCATTTAGTAAGTACACTGAAAGTACAAAGTAATTAACATACGTAGTTCAGTTACTGCTACTTGCCTTTTTAATGTGATACTTGGCTTCCATCTGGCAGCCTGGTTGGATTGCCAGTTTTTAACTTTCAGAGCAAAAGAGAAATGTTAGTGTCATGCATTTTATTGACATGGCAAGGAAAGGGTCATATGGTGGAGGTTCCTCACTGCCAAGTTATTTACATTGTCATTTAGAAATTGAATTATATATTTTGGCAAACTTGTAACTCCTCTCCCAAGATCCCTCCCCTGCCTTCGGGTCATATTTTTTAATTGTGGACAATCTGGGCAATGGATGCTTCATACAGTCTGGCTTATTAGGATGCATCACACTTTTTTTTCCATAAATGGTTGATAGTGCTCACAAATCTTGGTTTTCAAAAACATTTTTGGAGCCAGGAATCATAAATGGCAACACCAAACTCAATTACAATACTGTACGTAGTTGTAAAGTACCCACCAGTTACTTGCATGGTGCACTCTCCAGCAGTGTTTTGTATCCATACCCATTTGCTCACTTTTGTAAGACAAATACCACATGTGTCTTATATTTTGTATTATTCTTTTATTTCATATATTTTATCTTTAGAAGCATGGCTGGAATGTATTATCATTTAAAGTATATCATTTTATAGACTTTTTTTTTTTTTACACATTTATATATGACTATGATAAATCTTGATAAAATCACAGGGAAAAGGGAAACAATGGAGCACCTTAGCTTTCGTCTTTATTCAAGACATCTTCAGAGGCAACTGAATTACATGGACCGAGAGAGGCTTAAGTACATAGGGTGACCTTACTAAACATGGTCAGGTCATAAATATGACATCCACAAGTTCGCACACCACCACACACGCAAAGGAGCTTAAGAGAAAGGGCGACGTGACTAGTCAAGTTAAGTCAGATAAAAAATGTGGGACCCACTAATCATCTATCCTACATCTGACTCCATTGCTTTCAAAGCATTTTTAACCTTGGGCCACTGACAAATAAATTTGTGTAACATATCAGTTTTGTACTGACCATCACAAGGTTTATAGAATTCAATTCCCTAATCAAACTTGCTTCAACCAGAAGTCTTTCTGTGACGCATGATGATTTGTACACTTCTAAGCTGTTTTCCCAATCCATGGGATGATTATTGTTCCTAACATGAACAAACAGTGCACTGCTTTCAGATGCTGTACTGATATTGTACAAAACTGATATGTTACACAAATTTATTTGTCAGTGGCCCAAGGTTAAAAATGCTTTGAAAGCATTCGATTTAGATGTAGGATAGATGATTAGTGGGTCCCACATTTTTTACCTGACTTAACTTGACTAGTCACGTCGCCCTTTCTCTTAAGCTCCTTTGCGTGTGTGGTGGTGTTGGTGTGCGGATTAGTGGATGTCATGTTTATGACCTGACCATGTTTAGTAAGGTCACCCTGTGTACTTAAGCCTCTCTCGATCCATGTAATTCAGTTGCCTCTGAAGATGTCATGAATAAAAATGAAAGCTAAGGTGCTCTATTGTTCCCCTTTTCCTTGTGTGATTTTATCAAGATTTATCTTAACCACATTTTCATTGTGGATCTACATGAGACTGTATGATAAATGGGCATGTGACCCTAGTCAATTTTTTTTAAGTCATGGAGGATGGAAATGTAGTGTTTAATGCTCCATATCTTTATTATGTTCCTTATCATATCATTTAACCATTGAATGCTCTCACGTTAAGATGAGAACAGGTGAATTTTAAGTAAAGGTGATTAGTTTTGTGATTTAAAAGACTGCACAAAACAAAAGAGCAGACAGAAAAGTTGAAGAAATAAATGGTGTAATTTTTCCAGTCAATTTTTTTCTCAAATCATATACTGTACTGTATTTGTTCAGGTAGAATGGTATTAGCTACTCCTTATGTTTTAACGACCCAGGAAAAGTCTTAAATTTCTTAACTATATTTTATAACATATTTTCAGTTACAATTCTTGTAGACTTGTTGATGGAATGTACTCATTAGTGGTGATTTTTGGCAGTAAATACAAAATGAAATTGAGCATTGCATTCATATTGAAGCTCATTATTATCAAGTGGCATTACTGGAACTGCAGAAGTGTTTGTATTTTTGCTGCAAATGTAAGTCTTGCATTACACAGAAAGAAGTGTGTACACTAACTGTGTGACCCACCCAAACTGAGAATACTATAGTCATGAAATTTAAGAATGACTGCTTTTGGTATATCATTTGCTCACAGCTAAAACTAGAAAACAAAGGTATGTAGCTTGGCTAGTTTTAGAAAACTTCTGAACTTGTCTATCAGTAGGGCCATAGTCAGTCATTCTCAAATTTTCCTGTGACATATAAGCACTACCTCAGATGTATTGACTACATCACATTGGGTCATACTATAAGTACACATCAGGAATATTTGAAAAGGCTCTTAGTTATGTATATGAGCATACATATCATTGCAGCATAAAATTAAGTGTGGCTCTACTTGCAATGCAGTGACTGAGCTAGCAATTAAACTTTCTTGGTATCATGCATGAAAGTAAAATTTTCTTAGCTCTTAAATGTATTATATTTAATGCTCAGTGTTGCTGTTCTGTGCATAAAACATGAACATATGTCCTCACAGTAGTACTATTCAGGATAATAATATTGAGTACAGCAGAACTTGGGTGCTAACTGTATTTGCAGCCGATTGTATAAATGTGCATCTATTATATACAGATAATTAGGTTCATATATGCTGCTGATTATAATTGTATTTGCAGTTAGGTAATTATATTTGTATTTAGAAATGTAAAATGATTTTGTGCTATTCATGGCAAATACCAGCATGAGAGCCCATCCATAAAATATGAAATATTGAGCAGTAATCGTGGGGCTTTACAGACTAGTTCAAGGAATTACATCAATGATTGCAAAACCCTGATGCCTTAGATTTTATGGGCTGCAAATGTACTATGCAGTGAATTTAATGAGTAATTTATTTATGTGCCATAACTGATATTTATTTTATCTTTGTACTTAATGTATTCTATCACTTGTGGAGAAGCTGAACCTCAAATGTATGGTCGATGAAGTAACTTAAATGTAAAACAACTTTTTGATTGAAATCTTCCCAAGTTATAAGAAAACCATGCAGTCAGCTTTCACACGTTATAGACAATCACTCGAGGCCTTTTTTTGTGAAAATGGGCAATGATGTTAGATGCAAGCCCACAGTATAATCTAGATAAAAGTTACTTTTGGTATACAGTACTTTTGAATAAAAAGTCCAGTTTGTGACCTCAGCTTTGTTGTAAATGGATTGATTGAATGGCAAGATTATAAGGGTGGAAGTGGCAGCTCAGGTGAAATTGCTTTTATTTTTTTAACTTGAGAGTTCATGGTATTAGGTAGCTTTTGCCTCATAAAAATTCTAACATTAATTTCACATTGAAGCTACCTCATTATCTCATAACAGGCTGTCACAAAATTTTCCTTAAATTGTTCTGTGAAACTGGGCTGCTTTCTTCATGCATCCTGTAATTTGTGTTACTAGCCATACATATCTGTGGCTACATATGTTAGGCCAAAGGAATAAAATATACTAAGATTAAAATCACTATTTATTTACATGCAAAATTACCATTTGTGACTGTTGAAGTGAGGGAAAATAGCAGAGTTCTTGTTTGCTGTAAACCTCTTCTTCACAACAAGCAAATACTACAATGCTCTTGGATTTTCTCTGAATTTATTATGCAGGCATATTCATTCCAACTGAGGAAAATCCAGAAAATGAATGAGACGTGTAAAGTTCTGTGGAAAGATTTTTTTTTTTTTTTTTTTTTTTTTTTTTTTTTTTTTTTTTTTATTATTATAATAACAAGTATAGTACTTAACACTCTTGGGGTTTCATATGCAAATTTGCTTATGAAGAAAATAATTTTGTTTGCATATGAACGCTAGACACACAAGATGTACATTTGGCAACTTCGGTGTGATCTGGCACCTATGTAAACTGACAAAGGTGATGGGGTGGAAAAATGTAAAATGAGCTTGTGCCATGTGGTGCCTCCTGAGACCTCTCCCAGTGTCCCTGGCACTTCTAGTGCAAGTGATAGTTTGTCTGGCCCTTAAAAAAGCAGTCCCAGTGTGAAAAGAACTGCCCAACTTGTCATTGTGGCTAAAAGGAAAAATAACAAAAAGTGTTGCACATGTGGTATCTCAGCCATTACACTGGTATACCGTGTGACCGCTCATCTCCCTCACAAGTGCCCACTACCCATGCTCCCACTAAAACTAGACCAAGGAAATTATATAGGAGGAAGCCATTCTCCCATACTTTACTTTGAGGCCTCCGATTGGCCTGCCATATAGTGACCAGGCGCCCCCTAAGAAGGAGAATGATTTTCTTTAAATTTTAAGGGTATACTATGATAAAAATGAATATTTAGCAAAAATCGCTATACTATACATATACCCGCTATATATATCTATGACTCAAAAATTTCCCTTGGATTTATTTCTTTTACATTAATTATTTTTGTATACACAAGAGCATGGATTCTGGGGATTACTCCCCCTATGATCAAGTTGAGGGATTTCCTATTACTGTATAATCTTACCCCATACTGTACAATTCATGTACCTCTGCTAAGGTCAACCTATTGGTGGTCAGAAATCCCAGATGTTGTAACTGGCGGCCGGCACAATGCTGACTCACGGCAATGCCCCAATCGCCCGTTTGTCCCAGGGGAAAAAAGCCTCCCCGAAGGCCAAATCTACCACAACGCCCCCCCCCCCCCCCCCCCCAGTCTTCAGGGCCACACCCCCATGTCCCCTCTGTCTCCAGCAACGCCTTCTACAACAACACCTGCCTCTGCCTGGCCTCTCCTGGCTACAACACAGCAGTCCCGTCCGTCTCCCAACTCAACTACTACTGGGCCTCCTCCCTGTCTCTACTCTGACGCTGTCAGGCCTTGTGCTCCCACCGGTGCCCCCCCACAACCCCCCGCCAGTGACATGACACAGATCATATCCCTCTTCCAAGAATTTACCAACTGTATTGAAAAACTCTTCGCTACACTCTGTACCACCATCTCCCACCTACTTCTGCCCTCTGTTGCCACCCAGTCACTCTCTCTTCTGGTTTGACACAAGCTGGGAGTCATCCTGTGATTTCCCTCTGCTCACGGCCTACTCCACCGCCGGCGGCCTTCACTACCTTTATAGTGCGCGATCTCAACCCACCCAGTCAGCGTAGGCCAGGTATATGTGTGTCTCCAGCTGGAACATGTCCACCACCATTTGCTGAAAGGGGTATTCAGGGATGGTGTCAGGAGCAGAGACTCGGGTGGTTAGGAAGGTGCGTGGGTGATGCAGGTGTCACAGGAGGACCAATGATATTGCAGATCGCCCTCCAGTCCTGGCCAGTAGACAGTTTGCCTGACCCTCCTGAGCACAGAGTGGCCTGCGTGCAGGTTGGCAGCCACTTGGTGACAGGTCCTCAGGGATGACCAGATGTACACAACCCTTGTTGAAGGCATAGGTAACCAGGCCACAAGCTGTGGACAGCCTGTCCCTGACACTGTAGAAGTGCCATAGGCAGGCAATCTCCTGTGATCTGCAGGGGTGCCAGTCATCAGCAAACACCTTGCCCACTAACAGCTGGCAGACAGGATCCTCGAGTGATGCTTGGAGGACCATCTCCTCATCTAGGGTGGCACAGTTGCTGAAGTCCAGGGCTGCCACAGTGGCTGTAACCATGACCACTGACAGGTCCTCATCTTGGTCATCATCCATGTCATCAGGGATCGTCTTGAGGACGGGATACCAGGACAAAAAGTCGGCAGCACAGTTTTTCTTACCAGGTAAGTAGCTGTAGATATATGAGACGAATATGCTGTAATATGTAACTGTACTATTTACCATTATTGATTCAGGTCTCTGTATTATATGTTATAATCATACTCCCTTTTGTCACTGTGTTAGTTCAGACTTTAGGCATGCGCAGATAGAGATACCCAGAGAGATTTCAAGACAGGACGCTGTTTCCCCTGTCTTAACTCCTTTTGTGTGTTTGTCCCAGAAAGAGAACTTACGAACTTGACATCAGTGTGTTTCCTTCACCCCTGATTGTAAGGAGCACCTGAGTCTCTCCCACATGGCAGTGTTTAGCTGGGACAGCACATTATTCAGAATTGGAGTGGACACAGAATCTCTCTCGGAGCCGCCATCTTGTCAACTCCTCCTGTCGAGCCGATCTCAGCGCGTACCTCAACAAGATATTCCTGGATTTACAGTGCAGTGTTGTGAAGTGCTTTTTTAGTGTTGTGTGTGCCCTTTAGTGTCTTTAAAGTGTTTCCCCGTGTTCCTGCACTTTTTACAAAAGAGGGAAGCCTATTTAAGACCTATGGGAGAGCTCAAGTTTTGACATCCTTCCCCGCTCACGTCTCGAATGGCACTGCGCGAGTGAGCCAGCCAGCGCCCTCGTCTGCCTGCCCCAAGTACACGCACGAATGAACGCACACACACACACTCACAGACGCTCGCAGATATCTTCCATTTAAAGACGATTGCTTTTCACCTCACTTATTAATTACAGTAATTGTGAGAGAAATAAACCAGGCCTTATGGAAGATCAGGAATTTATTGGGTTTTCTTCAGATACCCAACAAGCCCAACTTCAGACGGATGTCGGTTCAGTAAGTGGACTCCAAGTGGAGCGGAAAGTGGATCAAGCGGCCCCACCCACCCTTAGCCCCCACTACACACGTCTGCAATCTGCCACAGGTGTCGACTTCCTTCATTTAATTCAGTTTTTGGAAGAAAACCGATGACAAGACGACATCAGGAGGCGACAGGGAGACGATGAACGAAGACGTGAAGAGGATCACAGACGTCAACAAGAAAATGCCAGATTCAGTGCCATTATCGAGTTGTTGGCACCTGTTAACCTTCAAGCAGCTACTACACCTGCCTCTTCGTCCACAGGTGCACCTGCAGGGTCCTCTTCAACTTCTTTGCCTCCCCCCCCCACAGAAAGCACTCGCTCAGAGTTCACCGCCACTCCAAGCTGATGCCTCGTTCCAGGTATTCCGTGAATGGCGTCGGAGGTGGGACGATTATTCGATGATGGTCGATTTATCAAGGTTGCCTAGGGAGAAACAGCTGATCCAGATGAGGATGTGTCTCACCCTAGAGACGCAACGTATCCTGGAGCACACCCTGCAAATTCCCCACGACACAGACAAGACTGTGAAGGACGTCTTGGATGCTTTACAGACGCATATCAAGGGTCTCCGCAACGAAGCTCCGCGTAGGAGAGAACTTCTCAGTTGTAAGCAGCTGGAGGGTGAGTCATTTGCCGATTTTTACGTACGACTCAGACGCATCGCTGAGGAGGTTGACGTTTGTCCTGGGAACTCGTCGACTTGTGAGGAAACAGCTGAAGATGATTATCCTCATGGGCATGCGGGACGAAGAGCTTATTCAGAAGCTTATCTCCCTCGACACTGCCTCTTCTCTACAGGATGTTGTCACCACCTGCCGCTCTTACGAAGCCACCAGGAGTGCGACTTCTTCCATTCGTGCTCCATCTAACCAGCTGTGTGCCATCTCCGCATATAAGAAGAACAAAGGACGTGACCGGACTTCAGCTTCGCATCAATCTTCAGCATCACTTCAGACTTCGACGCCAGGTCATTCCTGCCAGTATTGTGCTCGTCGGCATGGCTCTGAATGCCCTGCCGCTGACAGCACCTGCAATAACTGTGGCCGTCGTGGTCATTGGGCTAGGACACTGAAGTGCCCTGCCAACAACGTTCAGTGCCGCTCCTGTAGCCGCATTGGACACTATGACAAATGCTGTCAGTCACAGAAGAAGAATAATACTACTTGCAAGTCTCAGGCGGCGAAGAACAAGCGCTGTCGTCGCGTGGGATCCTCTTCTTCCCCTGTCAGCAAGACACCTCAGCCCATCTGTGTTCACCTGTCATACGGCGACTTTACTTCCCGTATCCAGATGCTTCCTGACACAGGTGCGGACGTCACAGTCATCGGCACAAGACACCTCGACATTCTGGGGATTCCTAGGAGCAGCTTGCAACCACCGTCAACTTCTACAACGCTCACCGCAGACGGTTCTACAATGGCATCTGCTCTGGGTACATTTCAGGCTACCCTCACCCTAGGTAAGCAGTCATGTTCTGCCAGGATTCAGGTCCACAAAGGTGTTCAGATGCCACGACTGTCTTATGGCCACTGTCAGGAGTTGGCCATAATATCTTCAGACTTCCCTAAGCCAATTCTGGAAGTAAAACATGTCAACAGGTGCAAGGAGCTGCCCCTCCCACCCAATACGTCACCTTCTGCAGCCAGGGAGTTCTTCCTACTGCAATTCAAGGACGTGCTGGTTTCCAAGGAGGACCTCAAGACGGCTCCACTCGAGCCAATGGCTGGCTCCCCCATGAGAATACACCTGAAGGATGACGCAGTACCTTTCGCCATCCACACACCGAGACAGATACCCTTCGCTTTCCAGAGCCAAGTTAAGAAGGAACTCGACTCTATGGTAGCCCAGGGGATCATTAAGCCTGCTGGTGACGACCCCTCGGATTGGTGTCACCCCATGGTAGCAGTCGCCAAGAACATTACTGGAGTTCGTATCACCGTCGACCTCACCAAGCTGAATAGCCAAGTTTCCTGCCCGACCCACCCTTCACCGCTATACGCAGTGTGGACCCGAAGGCAAGGTACTTTACTACAGCAGATGCCTTATGTGGGTACTGGCAGATGGAACTTGCGGAAGAAGATCAGCACCTCACGACGTTCATCACACCGTACGGCCGATTTCAGCACTGCAGAGGACCTATGGGTTTCGCGGCTACTGGCGATGCTTTCTGCCTCCTTGGTGACATGGCCCTTCAGGGTGTGGCGAACTGTGTCAAGGTCATCGACGACGTGCTCCTATATGACGAGGATTACTCCACGCATCTTGAGCGTATTCATCAGATGCTCACCAGGTGCCGCAAGTACGGGATCACCCTCAACAAGGATAAGTTTGTGGTCGCCGCACCTAGTGTGAACTTCTGTGGGTACACCCTCTCAGGCAAGGGCATTTCGGCTGATCCTGGAAAGGTCAGCGCGATCCGGGACTTCCCAACTCCTGCCAACCTGACCGACCTCCGCTCGTTCATGGGCCTGGTAAACCAGTTGGCTGAGTTCACCCCCGACATCGCCGCTGCAGCACAGCCCCTACGCCCCCTCATGAGCCCCAAGAGAACATTCACCTGGACAGCTGACCATGATGAGGCATTCCGTCGCGTCAAGACAGCTCTCCTTAGCCCACCGGTTCTCGCTTCCTTCGACCCGGTCCTGCCTGTTGTCCTCCAGACTGATGCCTCTCGCCTCTACGGGATTGGATACGCTCTGCTACAGGACCACGGCAATGGACGCCTTCATCTGGTTCAGTGTGGCTCTCGGTTTCTCACTGACGCCGAGACTCGCTACGCCACCATCGAACTGGAGCTGTTAGCTGCCGTCTGGGCCATGTCCAAATGTAGGTTGTATCTGATCGGCCTACAACACTTCAACCTCATGACGGATCATCGGCCACTCATCCCGATCCTGAACCACTACTCCTTGGATGCGGTCGAGAATCTCCGCCTCCAACGCCTTAAGGAGAAGATCTCGCCCTACCTCTTCACAGCTGTGTGGCGTGCGGACAAGCTGCTCTGCATCCCTGATGCTTTGTCACGAGCCCCAGTCAGCCACCCCACACCAGAGGACGAGATCGCATGTGCTGATGCTACTGCACACCTCAGGACTGTAGTGACCGTGAACGCCGTCATCTCAGAAGAGTCTCCACCGCAGGATGCCAACAGGACTCTTCAGGAACTCCGAGCCGCGGCAAGAGCGGACCCTTCGTACGTCCGTCTACTGAACTGCGTGACCTCGGGATTTCCCTCCAACAGGTATGACTTACACAGCTCTTTACTCCCATACTGGAAGATGCGGGACGACCTCTATGCTGATGGCGACCTCGTCTTGTATGGAGCAAGAGTTGTGGTTCCTGCCCCCCTCCGCCGCCGCACTCTAGCCCACCTGCACGACAGCCACAGGGGTGTGGAAGCTACGAAGCGCCGGGCGAGACAAGCTGTTTTTTGGCCAGGCATCGACTCCGACATCGCTAGTTCCGTTCAAGTCTGCGAGCCATGCCAGGTGCTGCAGCCTAGTCAGCAGCAGGAACCCCTCATGAACAACGACAACCCTATGAGGCCCTTTGAGTCCGTCTCTGCGGATTTCTTCGTCGTGGCGGGAAAGTCCTTTCTCGTCATCGCCGACCGGCTCTCAGGTTGGCCTGTTGTCGTTCCCTGCGGAGGCAACACTACTGCCTCTCATACAGTACGTATGTTCTGCCGCTACTTCCGGGAAGTTGGTGTCCCTCTCCGCCTGAGGACTGACGGCGGGCCCCAGTTCACCAGCAACAACTTCCGGGACTGCATGGAGCGATGGGGAGTTTATCATGTGGTGTCCTCGCCACATTATCCCCAGTCCAATGGACATGCCGAGGCTGCCGTAAAGTCCGTCAAGCATCTCATCCTCAAGACGGCACCCTCAGGCAACATTGACTGTGAGAAGTTTGACCGGGGTTTATTGGAATTGCAGAATACCCCCAACTTCACAGGTCGCTCCCCAGCACAGATGTTATACGGCCACCCACTACTGTCATGTGCCCCTGCCCACCCTGAGTCCTTCTCGAGGGAGTGGCAGGCCAAGACTAAAGGACTGTGATCGTCGTGCAGCGGCCCGTGCTGACCAGTTAAAGGTACAGTACGATCAGCACGCCCGACCCCTTCCCAGGTTGAGTATCGGGCAAACAGTTCGGGTCCAAAACCTGACATCTCACCGCTGGGACAAGGTCGGGGTTGTCATGGGCTGCGGCAAGACCAGGGATTACGAGGTCCGTCTCCCTAGTGGTCGGGTATGGTGGCGGAATCGCCGCTTCCTTCGTTCAGTACCGTCCCCTAGTGGTGAACCCCTCCCCCACATCCCTGTGAACCCTTGCTTGGACGAGAAAAGTAAGTCCTCATTCAGTGACCCCCCAGTTTTCCCACGTCACTCTCAAAGGCTCCTGGAAAAAGAGTCCGCTCGAGATTGCACTACGAGCGTGAGGGGGAGGGAGGTGTAGATATATGAGACGAATATGCTGTAATATGTAACTGTACTATTTACCATTATTGATTCAGGTCTCTGTATTATATGTTATAATCATACTCCCTTTTGTCACTGTGTTAGTTCAGACTTTAGGCACATGCGCGCTGTACGCGCATGTGCAGATAGAGATACCCAGAGAGATTCCAAGACAGGACGCTGTTTCCCCTGTCTTAACTCCTTTTGTGTGTTTGTCCCAGAAATAGAACTTACGAACTTGACATCAGTGTGTTTCCTTCACCCCTGATTGTAAGGAGCACCTGAGTCTCTCCCACAGTAGCGAGCTGTGAACATGTACTGCAGTGTTTTCTCTTTCAGATGGAAACGGCATGGATTAACAATGTCTGTGAGGGCCCTGTCACCCAAGAACTTCACCAGGGGATGATGGTCTGTTACTAGGACTAGGTTGGGGCACCCTAATAAGAACAACCGAACTTTTCAGAGATACCAAGCCACTGCCAAGGTTTCCCCTTCTACAGCCGAATAACCCATCTCGGCGGCTGCCACACAATGCGAGGCGCCATCTGCCCTAGCAGCAGAAAGGTGTGTTCACAGAGGAGTACGTGCAGTGCTGCTAGAGAATGATGAATCCAATGCCATCCCTGCTCCAGTCCATGATAGCAGCGGTGGGTCTGGTCCTGTCATAGTAAGCTCGCCCATCCTTGGCCTGGAGGAACTTTAGTTGCAGCTGGTCATCCCAGTAAACCTTCTTCCTGGAGGGTTTCTTGAGTAAGTCCCTGAAAGGTTCCATGATGGGAACCGTGGCCAGGAACTGTGCCAACTGGTTAACAAATCCATGCTTTGACCACACGTCGGTAATTGAAGACTGTTGGCATTTGGAAGATCTTGATTGCATAGAGACGGTCATCAGTGGGTTTGTAGGTGTCCCAACCCAGGCGGAAGCCCACAAACTCCACCTCCTTCCAGCAGAACTGGAACTTCTCCGGCTTGAGGGTCACGCCCATTTTGGCACACAACTCCAAGAAGAAGGTGTGCCAAAAGACCCCTGTAAAGGCTTAATAGGATCTTCGATGGTAGACTGGTTCTCCAGTCTATTCTGAGGTGCCAAAGGAAAAATTGTCTATAAAAATATAAATTTATTTACAACTATACACAAGTAATACAGTAATTAAGTTTAACTAGGGGAGTATACTGATCTGCTGAACTATGAACATCAGGTACAACAAAACAGCTCTGACGATGAGTCTGTCAGTAGTGGTGTATGGAGGCATGAGGTCGACCGGAGTACAGAGGAGTTCCAGCTCCCTCAAACAGCATACTCAAGGGATGTGGTTAGACTCAAGTCACCCCTGAACTGGGATCCAGTTAACTCTGGTCTGCTGGCCTCAGCAAGTCCCCGTGACTGGACAAGTCAGGTGATATATGTCCTTCTAGATGACAAGGACTGTAGAATACAACACTTCACAATGATGTCTATCATGCCCAGCCCTTTACAGTATGTGGGTAGAGTCCTCCTAAACAACATATAATGTTTTGCTACATTTAAACAATATTATAACACCTGACATATATTAAACATAATAATGTACCCTAAATCAACAAAACATAAGTAAATTACAACAGAGCATAACAGACAAATCAACATTATACGTGACGGGTTCTCTTACCGATGCGCTCTGGCTGAGGGAAGGAAGTTCTATGACCACTTCACTCACCCTCCCAGCACTCATCACCTCTGTTACGGGTTGAGTAGCGCAACGCTTTGACAAAACACAAGTAAACAACCCCAAACAACACCTTCACCAATTTTCCCTACAATTTACTGGTTTGGAGGGATGACCCTCCGACTCCCTGACCATTGATTGGATGAACATTGTCGCCTTACTCTACAATTGGCCGACTGACTGGCTAGTATGGGCTTTAATCAGTAGATGCAGTTTTGTACCTTTATCATGCGAGTATTTGCCATTATTATTAATTATACCATTCTTATTATGATTACCAATACTATTCCCTCACAGCCTCCTACATGCTGGCATCATGGAGGTATGTGTCGTCGACGCACTTGTGCTTGCATGGCTGTTCCTGGATAGCATCGTCGAACAACTTTGTGTAGGTATCAGATGCTGAGCAATGACCCATGGGCGTACGGCAGTAATGGTAACGGCTCTGTGGTGTTATGAAGGTGGTGAGGCGCCTGCTATCTTTGTCAAGCTCAACCTGGTGGAAACCCCAGTGGGCATCTGCCACTGTTTTGTACGAATGAAAAGGGTGGTGGGTCTCCCAGAGGCAGTACGCAGTACGTGTTGCTTTATTCCTTTTATTCTTCAATACTTTATATATATACAGGGGGTACTTATATTCTTATATAAGTATCTGTCTTATATTTCTCTTACTTTTAATTTTCAATGTATTTATATACTTGTATTCTTGCTTATATTCTTATATTCTTATTTACTTATGTTCTTATTTATTCCTTTTCTTACTCATGTCTATCTTTTATATTAAACTTTTATGGTGTATGTATTCAATAATTTCTATGCTGTGTCTTTATTTCCACAATGTAAATATATCTCTTATATTTCTCTGCTTATATTTTCTAAATCGATGTTCTTTTCTTTTCTTCATTTCTTTTTATATATAATATTATATTTTCTGAATTTCAATGTCCTTACCTTTCTGAAGTATACTGTGTGTTTACTTATAGTCTCATACATGAATTAGTTTGGGGAACCATGTCATTCTTATTACAACACTGATTATACTTTCAACAGTAGCCTGCCACCACCCAGACTTTTAATAGAATAACATGTTTTAGTGCATTGTTAAGTAGTGTGGTAGAGAGTTTCTAGGCACGTGAGTACAAGGTTATTTTCTGGGAACCAATGTGATTAAGATGTTAATTAAGTTCACTCAGACAAGACTGGACCCTCAGGTCTTTACCATTCAAAAATAGATCTCAATTTCTTATTACTTCATTAAACCACTTCAATTACTTATTACATCACTAAACAACTGTTATATTATTTCTTTGACAAATAAGATACAGTAGTTATTACACATGGTCAGATCGGACTGGACCCTCAGGTCTTACTTTTACAAGTAACAAATTACATATTCAATTCTTGGTTACAACATTTAACAATCATTATATTATTTCATGGCTAATACAGCAGGCGATATGATACACTTGTCAATATCCCAAATTAACTTAGTATCAAACACCTCCTGTTAGTTCGGAATGAACAACATGGAACAACGTGGTAGTACACCTGGCTGGTGAACTCAACTCCTCAACTCCTACAATCAAAAGTACCGCTGGTAACACCAACCTTCATGGGTTCAATACTTAACCTGTGATTACTATATTTCTGCTAGTTAATCCCCAATTATCTATACCAATACTGCTCAATACAAATAGCCAAGATCAATGGATGGACAACAGTTGCAAGACATAGTCCACTGTGAGGGAGTTGCTTACACCGACCGCCAAGCTGAGGCTCGCTCGCAAGGAGCACCCGGGGGGGGGGGGGGGGGGGGGGGGGGGGGTAGACTCGTGGCAGTGTGTCTTTATGGCGTTTCCCGAGAAATTTTGTCCTGGGATTCTAATCTCGCCATATTACAAACATCCTTTGAGAACCATCTTGCCCATAGGCGGCTACCAAACCTCAGTAGTGGTGCCAACACAAGCAGTGCCTGGAGATGCATTGAGGAAGAGTCACGAATGTGTAAATGTCTAACTTCAACTGTACAAAACATATGTCTGGCAACGATACAGGTGACACTTTATATTAATTCTTTCACTGGGTAAATGACAATTTCACTGTTACAATATGAACACTGATATTCACTAAGTTAAACTGAATTAATATGGCGACGGGAAACAATCATTGACATACCTGGAGATGCGTTGAGGAAGAGTCACGAATGTGTGATTTTCCTCGTGCAGCGGTATATACATGCGCCCGGGGGGCAGCTCTGACGTACGCATTCGTACCAGAAATGCTGATCTCACCAACAACAGACCTTCTACACAATTTGGAATGCTGTACACTTAGCTATGAACGTCAGTGTTCCTGATCAGGTTAATTTCCTATGTCTATTCATATAATCTAATCAGAGATTGAGCTTGCCAGGAAAAAGTGGAATTACACACGTTGGTAACGTTAATTTTGCAAGCTCAGCGCAGTTGCAAACAAGGGACTATTCAAGGGGAGGCGTTAGATTTTGGAGATTATACAGGTTGACAGAATAGTTCAGGAGATTTATGACTTCCTTAAATAGACTACTGCCACCAACTAAACTACAAACATTAGTTTCTCTGATATTTGGGCAACAAAATAATCTAACTTCAGTAGCAATTGGAAACTCATGGTTATTCCTAGGGACAATACCGTGGAATGTCGTTTGTACTGGCAGACTCGACCCTCACTTACTTAACCAATGTTACTAACAATAAAGACAGTTAAAGCTTTCAACATCACTCACAAAGGATCTTGTATGCTTTAACTGTAATGAAACATATCTAAGTTGACTCAAAACAAAGGTTGTTATATATATGTATGTTTATATGCTGCCTTTATTGAATCTATATATTATATATTATGTTACTTCTTACCAAAGTCAGAAAGTGTTTAGGCTTGTGTAAACACGAAATGTGTTAGGCCCGTAGTAACCAAGAACAGAGAATAAACGCCCAGCCAGACTGACCATGTGCTCGTCATTCTCCCATTAAATAACCCAAGATACTACACTGGCGACGAGGATGGGATTCACAAAGTGTTGGTGAAGTCCTTGAAGAGAGGATAGTGACCACTGAAGGGAAGGCTACTCTGATCCTGGAGAATTTAAGTGAAGAGAGCAACCATGGCTGGCGTCAGTGGATACATCGGACGATTGGGGGAGTATGATGCAGACAAGGAAGATTTCACATCATATTGTGAGAGAATGGACTTCTTCTTTCTGGCAATTCATTTAATGGACAATGGACGATGGTGGTGATGCTCAGAAGAAGAAAGCCCTTCAAGAGAAAAGGAAAGCAATCTTTTTGACAGAGGTAAGAGCTAATGTTTGTTCTACTCTGGTCAATCTGCTTACTCCAGACAAACCCAAAGACTCCTCACTGATTCAGATTACCGAGATTCTGAAGCAACATTTTGATCCTGCTCCACTTGAGATCGCTGAAAGTTACAGATTTGGCACCAGAGATAGAGGTAAAGATGAATCAGTAAGTAATTATATAGTAGCTTTGAAGAAGTTATCCATTCACTGTAACTTTGGACAGTTCTTGAACCGAGCTCTAAGAGACAGGTTTGTAATAGGCCTGAATTATGAAAAAATACAGAATAAGTTAATGAACACCACTAACTTAACTTTTGAAAGTGCATGTCAGATAGCTACAAGCACGGAATTGACCGAGAAAAACACCAGAGAATTTGTTCCCAATGCTGGTAGTGAAACAGTTAGCAGTAGTGGCATAGTCGGCATATGACTATGAGATACAGTACAGACGTTCAGATGATCATTCCAATGCAGATGCTTTGTCAAGGTTGTCATGTAGTGGATCAAATGATGGAGTAGAGCCTAAGGTTTATGCTGTAACCATGATAGCAGAAGATTTTCCAGTTATCTCCGGAATGATTGCTCATGAAACTAGGAAAGATGTTGTATTAGGAAGAGTCCTGGAGTACACTAAATGGATGGCCAGAGATTTGTCCATCCTTAGACTTTCAACCGTATCATTTAAGGAGATGTCAATTATCAGTAGAACAGGGATGTGTGTTGTGGGGTATGAGTGTTAATTCCACAATGTTTTAGAGGGCAAATTTTGAATGAACTGCATTTTGAACATCCAGGTATATGTGCTATGAAAGCACTGGCCAGAAGTTTTGTGTGGTGGCCTAAACTGGATGGTGAAATAGAAATGATGGTACGTGAGTGCTCTGTTTGTCAGAATGTTAGGAGTACCCGGTATGCCACCCAGCACACCTTTGAAAACCTGGAAATGGCCTACCCGTCCCTTCCAAAGAGTACACATTGACTTCTGTGATAAGGGAACAGACAAATTTCTTGTATTAATTGATAGTCATTCAAAGTGGATTGATATTAAGCACATGTACAGTACTAATGCTGGTAGCACCATTGATGAATTAAGATTAATATTTGCCGAACATGGAATACCAGAAGAGGTAGTTCCTGACAATGGTCCTCCATTCCAATCATCAGAGTTTAAAAACTTCATGAGATTCAATGGTGTAAAGCATGTACTGACCCCACCCTATCATCCTGCCTCTAATAGTGCAGCTGAGATATCAGTTAGAATTGTAAAGGAAGCACTTTCCAAGCAGGTAATTCAAGGAACTGTAGGAAAATCAATGAAACACAGACTAGCAAATTTCTTACTCAGATACAGAACCAAGCCACATAGTGTGACAGGATGTACTCCTGCAGAGTTAATGGTGAAGAGACAGTTGAGAACAAGATTAAGTTTAGTTAAGCCAAGTCTGTTTGAAGTTGTAGAGAGGAAACAAGCTCAACAAAAAATGTATCATGATAAGAGTTCCAGTGAAAGAGTGTTCAAGGTAAATGATAGGGTGAGAGTTAGGAATATGGCGAAAGGTTATGGTACTGTACATGCAAAGTGGATAATTGGTGTCATTGACAAGGTATGTGGATTTAGGACATATTTAGTGAAATGTGGTAACCCTTTGAGATATGTTCATGTGGATCACATCATTCAGGCACATGACGAGATGAATGTAGCACCAGGACATGATGATAAACTTGACACAGTTTCAGATGATCATCATGATGATGATGATGTCAAAGATGATGTTTCCCAGCATCCACTCACTGTGTCAACTGATTGTAGTGATGATGTGTCTGTCACTGATAATGCAGAGTGCAAGTGAAACCCCTGTAAAACTTGATGGAGGGAACAGTCCTAGAAGATCAAACAGAGTTGGGAGACCTGTAATTGAATTAGACCTCTAATTATCTGACTTGTGAACAGGCCTTTCAAGTGAACAGGCCTTTCAAAACTGTTTAGTTAGGAAGTTGTATTTGTTGTGTTCTATTCCCTTCTTCCCTGCCATATGTAATTCTGTAAGTTTTGTTTATTTAGGATTTGTAGCAGCCATGCTCTCTTTTGAAAGGGAGAAATAGTGTTATATATACATAGGTTTATTTGCTGCCTTTATTGAATATATATATTATATATTATGTTACTTCTTACCAAAGTCAGAAAGTGTTTAGGCTTGTGTAAACACGAAATGTGTTAGGCCCGTAGTAACCAAGAACAGAGAATAAACGCCCAGCCAGACAGACCATGTGCTTGTCATTCTCCCATTAAATAACGCAAGATACTACACCTCCGAAAGGGAATGGTGGACAACACTTTCGACCTTGCGGAGAGCAATGGTGCAGAATTACGCATAGCGTTGTAGGAAACAACCTTAAACATAATAGCATTATTACGTGGACGAACATCTATACAATTCATTCCGAGTGTTGGTAGACCTATCAACCCATCAGCTGGCAAATTAAATTGCTGGACTACATAAAAGTCTGCACAGAAGAGAATACCACGTCTCAAAAATCGTAGCGGTAGTCACCATTCCTGCAATGCTCAGCTGTGTGCCAGATACTCCTTCGAGATCGGCGTCAGTAGGGAATCTACTTTGTAACTCCTGATACGATGCCAAAGTTAAGACATTTGCGCTTGCACCCGTATCGATATCCAGAGCCAATCTGATATCTCCAACTCTCACCGGAATGGACCACATTTCCACTTTACTGAACATCTCTATTAAAGAGGCTGCCACAGAAGTGTTGTTAGAAGTAAGTACCAATGTACCTATCCTTCCTCGTTTTTTGACTTTCGCTGGCCTTCCCCCGACTTCTTATATGTGCCTTACTTATTTTCATATATACTGACTTAATATATTTTCCAGTATTTAATATCAGTTTTCTGTAAATGAGAGGCAAGAGTATTGTTATTTGTGTAACTCTTAGTGTGACCCAATAGACGCTTTATGGATAAATTTTTGAAGTCATCGTCTTGGGACATTGCTGATTTGACAGAGCGTTATGTTGACGATTCATGTGTAGATGATAACGTTAAGGTTGCTACTTCAGTAGATGAGCCAGAAACACAGGCGCAGACGCAGTTCGACAATTCTGTCAAAAGTAGTGAGGATATAATAGACCATTCATTTGGCGACTTAAACCCTCGAACCCAATGATCAGGTAAACAGTATAGTACCTCGCCTGATTATACACAGGTTATTCTTCCTCCTCTTCCAGGTTACAGTGTGTCAGATACATTAGCATTACCTCTCCCATTGACAGATCCTTCAGTTAGGAGTATGTTTGTTGGCATGGCTGCTTCTAACAATAACATATCGACTAATCCCGCTAATATTATTCACGTGATACCACGTGGGGATCAGGTTCGTGATTTTACGGGACAAGACGATTACAGGATAACGCATTTCATAAGGGCATGTGAAGATACTGTGGGGATGGGATGTTTGTGTTCACACTCAGGATGGGATGGAGAAAGGAAACTCACAATGTGCTCTCTGTATACATGTTGTATTGGATGTACAATGCAGCTTGGTGCTGGGAAGTGGCAGCGTGGTTACAAGGGTGATGTAGAGAGAGCTGGTTGGTGAGGATGCTCAGAGAAGGACAGCTGTGGGTCGCCATGCTCGCCGGCGGGAGCGAGGGCCGCCATGCAGCGGCGGAGGAGGAGGTGTAGCTTGCTGCGGCTGTAGCTAGAAGAAGAGAGAGCTGGTTGGTGAGGATGCTCAGAGAAGGACCAGCTGGTGGGTCGCCATGCTCTCCAGCGGGAGCGAGGACCGTCAGGCAGGCGGAGGAGGAGGAGGTGTTGCTGGCTGGTTGGTGTAGGTAGAAAAGAGAGAGATCACCACGAGGTCAGGTCTTAAATAGCGGGGGGTAGGCGTGGCTTAGTAGTTGACCTCCGTGATGTATGGCGGCGCTGGTTGACCCAGACCACAAGGCATACACTGGGGAATTCGCGGGGTCGGCTACGCAGCGACAAACAGCATTTGTAGGGGAGAAATCCGCTGCAATACTCCCTCCTTCCCTCCAGGCAGTGTAGGAGACTTGTTGTCTGCAGGGTTGCATGGCACATGTGAGGCAGAACGGGCGGTGCATGCCTCATGTGAAACATAACGGCGATGGCGTGGATGAGCCAGCCGCTAGTGGAGGCAACTGTCTAGACACGCAAGATCTGTGGGAGAAGAGAGGGTGAAAGAGGGTTGTGGAGGCGATGAATGTTGTGCTTTCCTCACGGCAGGTACAGAGTCGTCAGATGCGCCTGCTGGGGTGTGTGGGCCTGGGTCAGGAGCAGGGGCTGCATCAGCAGAAGCGGATGAGGGCTCGTGACAGCAGCTGGGTCCACAACAGCAGCAGGGTGCAGGACAGTACCTGAGGGAGAAAAGAGGGGTGTGTGGGTCCGCACTCAGGCACATGGGCCGCGTTGGGAGCAGGGGTTGCATCAGGAGAAGCGGCAGGGGGTACTGCTGGGCCAGGGGTGGCGTCTGAGGCAGGACGGGTGTGTTGGTCCACACTCAGGCGCATGGGCTGCGTCGGGAGCAGGGGCTGCATCAGGAGAAGCGGCAGGGGGTACTGCTGGGCCGGGGGCAGCGTCTGAGGCAGGACGGGTGTGTTGGGGTCGGTAGGACGTGGTGCTTCAGGCAGGAATAGGAGCAGCTGTCTGCTTACAGTAGCAGAGCTGCTCTAGGGTGTCTAACCTGATGTTTAGAGACAGTAGCTGTAGAGCCGATGAGAGCTGCTTCTGGGTGGATAAGCCAGTCTTCCATGTTGCTTGAAGACTGGGAGAGTGATCAGTTTCTCCTCCATCCTGTGTGAGTGGTCACTCCGGGGGTCACCATTTGTGGGGTATGGGTGGTTTGTTCACACTCTGGATGGGATGGAGAAAGGAAACTCACAATGTGCTCTCTGTATACATGTTGTATTGGATGTACAATGCAGCTTGGTGCTGGGAAGTGGCAGCGTGGTTACAAGCGTAATGTAGAGAGAGCTGGTTGGTGAGGATGCTCAGAGGAGGACAGCTTGTGGGTCGCCATGCTCGCCGGCGGGAGTGAGGGCCGCCAGGCAGCGGCGGAGGAGGAGGTGTAGCTTGCTGCGGCTGTAGCTAGAAGAAGAGAGAGCTAGCTGGTTGGTGAGGATGCTCAAAGGAGGACCAGCTTGTGGGTCGCCATGCTCTCTGGTGGGAGCGAGGACCGCCAGGCAGGCGGAGGAGGAGGAGGTGTTGCTGGCTGGTTGGTGAAGGTAGAAAAGAGAGAGATCACCATGAGGTCAGGTCTTAAATAGCGGGAGGTAGGCGTGGCTTAGTAGTTGACCTCCGTGATGTATGGCGGCGCTGGTTGACCCAGACCACGAGGCATACACTAGGGAATTTGCGGGGTTGGCTACGCAGCGACAAACAGCGTTTGTAGGGGAGAAATCCACTACAATACTATGCTCAATGTCCATAATACTGATTATTATGATAAAAAAGCGTTTGTTCGTTCTCATATCCCGCAGAATAGCTTTGCGAGTTTGCATCTAAATGCGTACGGACTGGCAGACCCTAAATATGAAATTTTCAAACGGGCTCTCATTGGTATTTTTGAGTCTGGGTCCCACTTAGGCCAGTTACATTGGATTTTTCGGTGGCTTGATAATTTAGCACCTGTGGTTCACGCAGAAACGCCGATGAGGGCTGTCTCAATTGCTGGTGAGGCCAAACAGGATATGGAAGTAACTTTCCGAGGATCGCAGTGGTATGTTGACGCTTGCAAGATGTCACCGGACAATGTGGAAACCTTGATAGAACTCGTTAGTTTTCTGATGACGGTTCGTGACCCCATATATTGTCGTGCATATAGATTATGCAGACAAACTTGCACCAAAGATGGCTAGACCTCTAACGGCACGTACTCACCAAGCTACGACACCTGCACCGGTTGCACCAATGCAGCCATTTATTCAGCACGAAGTTCAACATCAGCTTCTCTACGATCCAGGTAACAAACATCGATGGGCTTTGAGGTGTACCAATTGTAATAAGAGGGGTCATACAGTCGATGATTATTACCAGCTACAGGGTGGTGGTGTTAGAGTTAAGGAGAGAATCCATCCCCCCACTGGCTCTCAGCAAAAACGGAGCACCCAAGACATATTCGGCGGCGGCCAAGACTACGTTTCTACTTGGACCAGCAACAGGTTTGTGGTGTGCATTCCATCAATCAGCAACTCACAACATGGATGAGTGTGACATAATGCTCAAGGCTAGGAGCGTGGACTCAGGAGTACCCCAGGTAACACAGCAGCGTAAGCGCGTCATTATCAGTATAAGAAGTCGGGGGAAGGCCAGCGAAAGTCAAAAAACGAGGAAGGATATGTACATTGGTACCTACTTCTAACAACACTTCTGTGGTAGCCTCTTTAATAGAGGCGCTCAGTAAAGCGGAAGTGTTGTGCGTTCCGGTGAGAGTTGGAGATATCAGATTGGCTCTGGATATTGATACGGGTGCATGTGCAAATGTCTTAGCTTTGGCATTGTATCAGGAGTTACAAAGTAGATTCCCTACTGACGCCGATCTCGAAGGAGTTGTCATGGTTATGTTGACTGCTGATCTATTTAACTAATGATTCTTATTAAACTCCACGACCGCAAAACATGAGTGAGTTAGCGACCCCTGAGAAGACGTGTTTTTCCACATAGACGCTACACTTGTGTTTTCCTCCCAGAGTCCCGCCTTTGTGAAGACAGTTATCAATGCGTTGTTATTCCACTTTCTCCTGGAAAGCTCAATCTTAAATTAGTCTGTGTAAATCAACTCAAGTAATTTGCCAGAACTTTTTCAACTGAGGGTAATCCTTGAATAAGTAACAGTCAGAGTTGTTTGTAATTATTGTCATGGCGTGAGTAACGATCACTGGCATCTCAGGGATATATATACCCAGGGATGAGGCAGGGAGAGCGTCCCCTGACGCCGCTGCAATATTTCCCCAGGTATGTTTATGTGTAGCCATTCAGTTAATTCAGTCAATTGTAGTGAATATCAGTGTTCATCAGTGTTCATGCTTTAACAGTTGAATTGTCATTCACCCAGTGTAGAAGTAATATAAAGTAAATATGTCTGTCGTCTAGACAAGAGAGTTGTTTGTGTTGTCATGCTTCCCAGTCTGTCCCCTGACGCCGCCCCAACGTTTGTTCCAGATCCAATTGTGACTCGTGGATCATTCAACAACTGCCCCGGATGTAGTAGATACCCAGCAGGGATCATATATGAAACGATGACACCAATGCTGCCTGATTAATGTGCTCCACTGCCTCGTTGGGCCACACCCCAGACTCGCCATGTGTCTGGCTACCACACACAATAACAACAGTCGTGAATCTCAGTGTTCTACCATGGGACGCACCCTGGAAGTATATGTCCACAGAGAGTGTTGTAACATGTATGTTAGGGATAATTAGTTGGGAATAATCATCCCATGTTGGGTAGAGGACCCAGGTATCTGCTGATGTCATTATTAACGTGTATGTTGAGTAAGGTCTTGTAACTGTACTGAGAAGTACCACTTGGATGTTGAGTAAAGTAATCGACAATGAGTGGCATGTACTATGTATTGTGAGTAGGGCCAAGGAACTGGTCCTACTATGCCATGTAATGTAACGCCAGTAAGGTTGTGTGCAGTAAGAGTGTAAGATCTGAGTCTTTACTGTTAAGTAAAGAAATAAGAAATAAGCAAATAAGAAAATAAGTAAATAAGAAAATAAGTAAAGAAGAAAGTACTGAGTCTGCAATAAGCCCAGGAGTTGAGCCTGGTAGTTATAATTAATATCTCTTTTTCCCTTTGATTTCATATTAATAAATTTGTTTTCAGAGTACTTTAGCTGTATTCATTTCTCCCACAGTATTTTACCTTTATTTCCATCCAAGTGACTTGATACCAGAATTACCATTCCCATGTGCCTAGACCCTCGACCATGCTACCAAAAGAATGACCATGCTACCAAAAGAATGTCCATGCTACCAAAAGAATAGGTGACAGAACCGAGTAAGAGTAAGAACTAAGATAAGAGAAGAAAGTAAGATGAGGGTGGTGTAGAGGTGTTGGTGGAAAACACGCGCCCTCACAGAGTATCCGGCACTCAGCTGAGCATTGCAGGAATGGTGACTTTACCGTTACGATTTTCGAGACGTGGTATTCCCTTCTATGCAGACTTTTATGTAGTCCAGCAATTTAATTTGCCAGCTGACGGGTTGATAGGTCTACCAACACTCAGAACGAATTGTGTAGATGTTCGTCCACGTAATCAGATTCAGATTTGCCCCCGAGGGGGCTAGTTTATTGGGCACCCCCTTACATCCTGTGCAAGGTGAAGCGCAGAAGCGTTTACAGCGCCCAACAGGGAAGTATGAAAAGTTCATACTTGCCTTTATGACTCGTACATTAAGGGCGTAAAAGCCTGAAGGGTCATAGGTTCTGTCAAGTTACATAAAGTGAGAGAATGATGAGTGTGTGGGGGGAAAGTTCCTGGTACATTTTATCTGTTTATGGCAAAGAGTGGCAGGTCCCTAATAATGTCAAATGCCAGGCCTGTGACTAGGAGGAGGGATATCTGGTCTGGGAGGGAAGAGGTGTTGGTAATGGCTGGGGACCTAGGAGGAGGTCTTAGGGCAAGTGAGGATGTAGTGAGAGAGGGTGTGAGAGTCGGGTCGTCCACGTAATAATGCTATTATGTTTAAGGTTGTTTCCTACAACGCTATGCGTAATTCTGCACCATTGCTCTCCGCAAGGTCGAAAGTGTTGTCCACCATTCCCATTCGGAGGAAGGCGGATAATGTGTCGAAGCAAGTTCAAGACCTCACACACTCACTTTCCCAGTGTGATTATAGCAGCAAGAGTTGGAAGATTGTACCTGCAGTAATAAAGTGTACTCTCCATTATCAGAATGAGGAATTCACCAAGGCCACTGTAGTTTAACTGACGTGTATACGGGGACTGATGTAGTATGTCTGCTGGAAACGTGAAAGGTTAAGGTTTTGTCGTGCGAATCGACGGTGAGCACGATTAGACCTGGTGGTTTAACAGACGTTCTCGATTTTAACAGAACAGGCGTTCCTAGGATATTGAAAGAGGGATGTTATTTGTGTGATTTTCTGATTCATCACAACAATGTTGTATCACAGCCTACGCAATTCCTAGTTGGTAGTATTGTTTCTCAATCTCAACAAACTAGGCAGGAGAGGGTTGATCAAATAGCACCACAAGTTAAGGTGATTGATCATCCACAAGGCAAGACACGACTCTTAGAGCTGCTGTAGCATACTGTATGTGGCCAGTTGTCAATTCTCTTTGTATGGGCACACAAACGTACGTACATGTAGATATCTCACACTCAGGAATGAGGTAGGATAGAAACTCACAATGCACTTTCTGTATATATATTGTTGCACAGCGCAGTGCTTAGGAGTGACTAGGTGAGGAGAAACTTGCTCAGAGGTCCTGTAGGGCGAGGAGGTTTCTGAGGAAGCTGAGTGGTGAGGAGCTGTGAGAGATGTTGCTGGTCTAGTAGCCAAGTGTAGAATGGTCTCCCTCGACCGTATTTATACAATTTACGAGGATCAGGATTTGGGGTGAGCGTAGCGAGAGGGCCAATCACAGCGGCTTAAGCATAAGGTGTGAAATGCTCTGATCCTGAACTGGAGGTTGAAGGTCGAGACTAGGTCGGCGATCGTACCCCTACGTCCTCTGCATAGACCTAGTCTCTCGGAGTAGCTGGCTGTACGCTGATTGGCTGGTAGGCGCGTGGCCGGAGCTCAGTTGGGAGTTATAGGGGAGAGGAGCCACTACAATACTCCCCCTCCCGGCGCGGCGGGAGGCTGGTTGTTGTCCGGGTTGAGTCCCACACATAACACATACCAGGCAGGTGTACGTACGACTCGGCCGCTACGTGTAATAACTCCGTCTAGTGACACAAAACCTGTGGGAGAATTAGGGGGGGAAAGAGGGTTTGGGATTAGAGGAGGTTGTACAAGCAATGGTTGTTGTGCTCCTGTTGCTGCAGGGGCTGCATCAGGAGGAGGGTCCATAGCAGGAGCAGGTTCTATGACAGGAGGAGGGTCCATGGCGGGAGGAGATTCTATGACGGGAGGAGGGTCCATGGCAGGAGGAGGTTCTATGACGGGAGGAGGGTCTATGATAGGTGCAGGTTCTATGACAGGTGTAGGTTCTATGACAGGAGGAGGGTCTATGATAGGAGGAGGGTTCATTACAGGTGCAGGTTCTATGACAGGAGGAGGGTCTATGATAGGAGCAGGTTCTACAACAGCAGCAGGGTTCAGGACAGGAACAGGGGGTACCTGAGGGTGAAAAGAGGGTGCCCAGAAATGTCGTGGGCGTGGTGTTGCTACCGGTGGTAACTGCGGGTAGACTGGTGCAGGCGTAGTTTGTTGGTGGTGCTGCTGGGCTGGGGGCCCAACAGGTAAGGTGGCCGGTTTGACTCGGTCTATGCTGACGGTGTCATGTCTGCCATTCCGGATAATCGTCAGGAACTTTGCTGAACGGGTAACCACCTGGAAGGGTCCATCGTAGGGGCGTTGTAATGCGTTGCGGTGAGCATCATGCCTGACGAAAACATACTCGGCTGTGAGTAGTGCAGGAGAGATGTGTTCAGGGCGCTGAGGAAGCTGGCGTGGAACAGTAGCTCTGAATGCAGAAACTTCTTGTCGTAGCTTTTGGAGTAAGTCGTGACGAACGGCAGGAGTGGTTTGGTGGAGGTCAGGAGGGAGTGAGAAATCCCTGGGTAGGCGAAGGGGCTTGCCTAGTGTAAGATCTGCTGGGCTACAGTCCATATCCTCCTTGTGTGACGCACGGATGCCGAGGAGCACTAAGGGAAGCTCATCAGTCCAGCTGTAAGGGTCATGCTGTGCCTTGAGTGCGTCCTTCAGCTGCCGGTGAAACCGCTCTACCATGTCGTTGGCTTGAGGGTGGTATGCTGTAGTGCGTTGCCTAGACGTGCCGAGGAACTGTAGGAGGTGCTGCCAGAGTTGTGACTCAAACTGGGCTCCTCGGTCAGTGATTACGGTTGCGGGGGGCCAAAACGGGAAACCCAACCGGACATGAAGGCGCGGACAGTAGTCTCTGCTGTAGCATTGGGCATGGGAATTGCTTCTGTCCAGCTGGTGAAACGGTCGATGCAGGTGAAGATGTAGGTGCTACCATAGGATGATGGAAGAGGTCCCACGATGTCGAGGTGTACTACTTGAAAACGTCCTTTGGTAATAGGGAAGGTTTGTAAGGGGGCCCGTATGTGACGATGTATTTTGGAGGACTGGCAGGCCAGGCACTGGGCAGCCCATTTCTTAGTATCAGACTTGATGCCGGGCCAGACGACACGTTGCGTGAGGAGGCGCTGGGAGGCCCGCACACCCGGGTGGCTGAGACCATGGATGCGGTCGAAAACAGCGTGGCGGTGGACGTGAGGCACGGACGGTCTAGGCTGCCCACAGGATACGTCGCACCACAATTTTATCTTTGTGCCAGGAACAGGGAGTTCTCGGAGTGTGAGGCCTGAGGGGGATGTCTTGTATGCTGCCAGGTCTTCGTCGTTCTCTTGAGCCGCGGCTAGCTGCCCATAATCAATGGGTGGAGATGAGGGAAGAATGTTGGATATACAACGAGAGAGGGCGTCGGCGATCTCGTTGTGGCTGCTTTTAATGTGTTGGACGTCACTGGAGAACTCCGAGATGTAAGCTAAGTGGCACAGGGCATGAGGTGTATGTGACTGAGAAGCTGAAGCGAAGGCGTGGACGAGGGGCTTGTGATCAGTGAAGATGGTGAACTGACGGGCCTCGAGGAAGTGCTGGAAATGTTTGACAGCCAGGTATATGGCCAGGAGTTCTCGATCAAAGGCGCTGTACTTGAGTTGTGGTGGTTGAAGCCGTTGTGAGAAGAAAGCAACGGGCGTGAGAATTCTGTTGATCTCCTGCTGTAAGACGGTGCCCACTGCAGTAGAAGAAGAGTCTGTTGTGAGAGTGGTCCGGGCGTTAGGTGCGGGGTGGGCCAGGAGGGTGAGGCGTGTAATGTGCTGTTTGATAGTGGTGAATGCCGTAACAGCCTCTTGAGTCCACACAAGAGGCTTGTGAGACTTCTTTGGGCGTCCCTTGAGAAGGTCGTGCAGGGGGGCTAGGACGGTCGCAGCTTTGTCAATGAAGCGGTGGTAGTAGTTGACTAAACCCAGGAATTCTCGGAGTTTCTTCGCCGTTTCAGGTTTGGGGAACTCCCTAATCGCGGTTATCTTCTGTGGTAGGGGTTGTATGCCACTGGGCGAGACTCTGTGACCGAGGAAATCGATGGCCGAGGTTCCAAAGACGCACTTAGCAGGATGAACTTTCATGTTGTTGTTCTGCAGGCGTTGGAGAAGGAGTTGTAGGTGGTGACGGTGTTCGGCAGGCGTCGAAGATGCGACGAGGATGTCGTCAATGTAGACGGTGACAAAATCGAGGTCGCTAAGCATATGGTCCATGAACCTCTGGAAAGTCTGTACTGCATTGCGTAAGCCAAAACTCATGAAAGTGTACTCGAAGAGTCCAAACGGAGTGGTGATGGCTGTCTTCTGGGTATCTGCCGGTGCTACTGGGATCTGGTGGAAGGCACGCTCCAAGTCGATCTTCGAGAAGATAGTCTTGCCATGAAGTTTGTGGTGAAAGTCCTGGACATGCGGAATAGGGTACCTGTCAGGTTTGGTGACGAGATTCAGGGCTCTGTAGTCGCCACTCGCCGGGTGTTTGCTTAGGAACCATGTGAAGAGGCGATGCCCAAGGACTTCTTGAAGGGCGAATGATGCCGTCTTGCAGTAGTTTGTTGAATTCTACTTTGGCTGTGTTCAGGAGCTCAGGGTGCTGGCGGCGAGGGCGTGAAAAGACTGGTGGTCCTTTGGTTTCGATGTGGTGGAAAATTCCCGATGTAGGCGGTGGGGGTAGAGAGACTCGGGGTGAGAAAAGCTCCTTGAATTCGTCGAGCAGGGAGGAGAACTCGTTGGAAGGCGCAAGACAGGTGATAGTGTCGGTGTGTCTGGCACGAGAACCCTGGATCTTGCGTGCTGTAGGCTCATGGATGAGGCATAGATGGCTTGGTTTGACGCCGAGCTTGTGGAAGATGAGGAAGTCGAAACCAAGGATGGGTTGAGACACGTCTGCTATCACGAATAACCAACGCAGAGTCTTGGGCAGACCGAGGTCTAAGGCAAGGGTGCGTACGCCGTAGGAGGCGATGGGGGTACCGTTGGTAGCGAACAGGTCATAAGAGGGTTGCTTTGACTTGTCTTGTAGTGAGGGAGGGATGAGGCTGACCGATGAACCTGTGTCGATGAGGAACTTCTTGCCGGAGGTGCGGTCGGTGACGTGCAGTAATGAGACGCCTGAAGGGACGGGGGCTGAGGCGTTTACCAGCCTCCGGTGTTGCCATTTCCCGAATAGGTGCAGTGGGGCTCACAGTTTTGAGCATTGCGGCCGAAAGTTCGGTGATACCAGCAGAGGGTATATTTGTTGTGCTGGAGGCTGGCTGCTGTGCGTCGGGACTTGTAGGGCGTGGTGCGTGAGTCAGGAACTGGCACAGCAGCGGGTATGGAGGAGCAGAACTGCTCAATGGTGTCCATCCTGCGGTTCAAAGTTTGCAACAGGTCCCTGATGTCTTGTGAGGTATTGCTCGGCTGAGGGGTGTTGACCCAGCTTACAAGTTCGGTGGTAGGTACTGGTGTGACCGTGGGGTTGTCCGTGGCGGCAAGGCGCTCAGCAGCACACTCATTGAAAATTCTGTCTGCTGCAGTTGCATACAGTTTTGGTGCCGTAGAGTAATCTACTGCGGACAGGATGTTGCATACTTGGGTGGGTAGCTTTTGTGCGTGAAGCTGGCGCAGGATAGAGTCAGGAAGTCTGTCTGTGTGCCGGGAGTTCAACCTGCACATCTCCTTCCAGAGAAACCCCGGAGTTGAGTTTCCAAGGGAGATAGAAGATAGGTTCTGTAGGAGACTGGGGCGGGTCCGTTGGTAATGCGTTTTTAAGGCATCCCGCACAGTGGCGAATTTGTTGTTCGCTGGAGGGTTGGAGATGGTCTGTGAGACTTGTGTGGCGACTTCAGTGGGCAAGGAGCAGAGCAGGGCGCCGTACTTTTGCCCGTCTGTAGCTGTAGAGCCGATGAGGGTTGCTTCCACATGAACTAACCAGTCCTCTACGTTGTGGTTGAAGGTTGGTAGAGAGATCCGTCCGTCCATTCTTGCGGGAGTATGTCACACCTGTTAGGGAAGGATGAGGGATAGGTGCTTGTTCCGACCCCCTTCCGTGTTCACAATCTCCTGGGAGGGAGGTGAACAGTTGCAGGGGGGACTTCGGGACGAATACACTTTTTAGGGTGCAGGTCCTTAGGCCAGAACTAAAAACACAAAAGAAAAATAGGAGAATAGGCAAAAGAGCTCAAACCACGTTTGGAATATCGCACAATAGTTGCTCTCCAGCTGTGATGTGGGTCACTCACACTTCCAGTGGGGAGAACAGACTAATGCGTTATAAACCTTACGGTCGTGAGATGGTGTCGTTGTGGAGTAGTGGGGTAGCGAGTGATGCAGGTACGGCGGTTGGCCTAGGCTGGCAGCAGGCAGGACGATCTTCTCAGCTCCAGAAGTAAGGCAGCAGAAAGGAATGTGGTATTCACGGCTCCAGGGGTCACCTATTGTAGCGTACTGTATGTGGCCAGCTGTCAATTCTCTTTGTATGGGCACACAAACGTACGTATATGTAGATATCTCACACTCAGGAATGAGGTAGGATAGAAACTCACAATGCGCTTTCTGTATATATATTGTTGCACAGCGCAGTGCTTAGGAGTGACTAGGTGAGGAGAAACTTGCTCAGAGGTCCTGTAGGGCGAGGAGGTTTCTGAGGAAGCTGAGTGGCGAGGAGCTGTGAGAGATGCTGCTGGTCCAGTAGCCGAGTGTAGAATGGTCTCCCTCGACCGTATTTATACAATTTACGAGGATCAGGATTTGGGGTGAGCGTAGCGAGAGGGCCAATCACAGCGGCTTAAGCGTAAGGTGTGAAACGCTCTGATCCTGAACCGGAGGTTGAAGGTCGAGACTAGGTCGGCGATCGTACCCCTACGTCCTCTGCATAGACCTAGTCTCTCGGCGTAGCTGGCAGCACCACCCCACTCTCTAACCCTCTCTCACCATGAACGGTTACGATTTGATAACGTGGCGCGGATACGTCCGGATACGCCGACCAGCCCCAAGAAATTAAACCTCCTAGTTCTCAAGAAGTTCTTTGAAACTAATGAGATCATGGGGGTCACCAAGGTGGAACGACTGAAGCTCCATGGTGACATCAAGATCACCTTCGCCGAGAAGGGAATGCCCGTACAGCTCGCGGAGATCCCAGACATCAACGGCATTCCATTTAAAATGACTGCCTACAAGTGGGACAACCTGAAGCTGGGAGTAATCTCCCACGCCGAAATTGCCCACGTGGACCAAGCAGAGCTGAGTGAGCTCCTCAAGGGGCAACTCCAAGTTGTGAAGAAGCTGTCCGACACCACTGCCCTCATCGGACACCATACAACCTTACCCAAGGAGGCTCAACTGGCGTGGGTAACTGTGCCAGTCAAGCCCTACTGCAGACCGAAACGCTGTTACAAATGCCAGCACTGCGGACACACTGTCAATAAGTGTGAGGAGCAGGAGGACACCTGCTCCCTGTGCGGCAGCCCCGGACACCGCTACACGGTCTGCCCCAACACAGTAAAAAAATGCGCTGCCTGTGGCGGCCCACATTCCTCCGCCGATCGGACCTGCCCGAAATGGAAGGAGGAATGCAGGATAGCCAAGGCTCGACTCGACAAGAAACTGAGCTACAAAGAGGCCCTCCTTGCTGTACACTCCCAAGACAAGAAAAAACCAGTAGAAAAGAAAAACCAAGAAAAGAAAACCCAAGAAAAGACACCCACCACACAGAATCAAGAACACCACGAGGCCCGTGGAGCTGAAGCCCACGTGGTCAACCTCACCGTCTCCAACTTCTTCCACACCTATGAGGACATAAGACACGAGGAAGACGAACAACAAGACCCAAACACGAATGAATGGACACTTCAAGAGAGCAAGAAGAGGAGGAGAGTTAGAAGAAAATCTACATCAAGCTAAGAAGAATACCAAGAGAGAAGACCAAGACATTTCCTCCACTCAAGAAAACAACACACACAATCAAGCCGACCAAGCACTGAGAATCCATGGCCCAACCCAACACGCACCTGACGCTTGACCTGACGCTAGCCTGACTCTGTCCTGCCGCCTCCTGGCCGCGTCCGGGCGAGTTGCTGCTGCCTCCAACTTATACTCCCTCACGCAAGCGGTGTTTAGCCACTGCACCTATTCTCTCCTCCTAAAATTCACTTCAATCCTCCCTTTATTCTTCCCCTGAACCTCCTTCCCCCCGTCACTTGGATTTCATGTTCATGTGCTGTACGCTGATTGGCTGGTAGGCGCGCGGCCGGAGCTCAGTTGGGAGTTGTAGGGGAGAGGATCCACTACACTGCTTGCCGACTACAGAAACATTGTAGCCTTGCCAGGGGAACAGTTGGGACACACAGATTTAACTTCCCGTCACATATCATTAAAGGAGGGCACGAATCCAATCTACATACCAGCCTACTGGCTACCACATAGCCAGTGCGCTGTAGTTCAGGGTATGGTCCAAGATATGTTGGATGAGAAGGTTATCACACATTCTAAATCTCCTTTCAATAGCCCTTTATTCTTAGTCCCAAAGAAGGATGGCGGTAGGCGCCCAGTTATTGATTTTAGGCGCGTCAATGAAAAACGATCCCGGATAGGTACCCTATGCCTGTCTTGAGTGATATATTGCAGTCCTTAGGCAAGGATAATGCTGTGTTTAGCAACTTAGATTTGCTTAGCGGGTTTTGGCAAATACCCCTCGATGAGAAATCCCGAGAGGTTACGGCTTTTAGCACCCCTTTGGGCCATTTTGAGTTTCTGCAAATGCCTTTTGGTCTCAGAAATGCCCCACTGACGTTTCAAAGAATGATCAACACCCTGTTTGCCTGATTGATAGGTACCACAGTCTGCACTTATTTGGATGATCTCATAGTAGTCAGTAAGGATGTTGATACCCATCTGATTAAACTGCGTGAAGTGTTAGAAAAACTTTCCACAGCAGGTCTTAAGATTAAACTTTCGAAATGTGAGTTTTTAAAATCCAGAATCCATTTCCTTGGTCATGTAGTTGATGGTGACGGCATTCATACAGTTGATGATAAACTTAAAGCTGTATCTCGAGTTTCCAAGTCCTACATCGGTTGATCAAGTGCGTAGGTTTCTTGGTTAATCTGGATATTATCGTTCTTCTATTAAGAACTATGCAACATTGGCGTCACCCTTAACAAGGTTACTAAAGAAAGATGCAATGTTTGTGTGGGATGCTGAACACGAAAATAGTTTTGTGGCATTGAAGATAGCACTTACCAATGCCCCTGTTTTGGCATTCCCTGATTACACTTAAGCTTTCACCCTGTGTACCGACGCTTCTGGACAAGGAATCGGAGTTGTACTCATGCAAGTGGATTCGAGAGGATAGTTTAGAGTGATTGCATTTGCAAGTCGTAAACTTAATGATGCCGAAACACGTTATTCAGTAACGCATTTAGAGACGTTAGCTGTTGTGTGAGCTCTGAAGAAGTTTAAGGACATTATCTTTGGTTGTAAGATAACTGTGTTTACGGATCATGCGGCAGTAACAGAACTGTTCCATGGCAGGAATCTATCAGGCAGATTAGCACGCTGGTATCTGACAATTCCGGAATTTGACCCCGAGTTTAGGTATTTACCGGGAAGGGCGAATGTAGTCGGCAATACTTTGTCTTTAAATATAGCACCAGTGATGCCTGTATCAACATTCACTCTTTCACAACTAGAAGATGAGCAACGGCGTGACCCGTTATGGTCAGCAGTCATTTTTGCTTTAGAATCGGGAGAGGATATTAAACTTCCCGAATTAATTCTTCCTCTCAGTCAGTTGGAATTACGACAAAATATTCCATCGATCGAAAAAGACGTCTGAGGGTATTGTTACTCAAATAGTCGTACCTGACACGTTGTGTAAAACGATTATAATGTTGTTCCATGATGTTCCTCAGACAGGTCACCAGGGACGTGACAAGTGCCTGGCGGAAATCAGAAAGAAATATTTCTGGAAAACTATGAAGAAAGATATAGAATTACACATTGCTAAGTGTTTGCCATGTGCTCAGCATAAGGGTACTACAAGGTCACCAGCTCCGATTCTACAATATCCTACACCAGACTGTCCTTTTGACACAGTCGCAATAGACTTGTTACAACTTCCGAGGAGTCATCAGGGATCCTAGTACGTCCTTGTGTGTGTGGATCATTTTTCTAGATTTGTGGTTTTAGTCCCACTGAAGGATAAAACAGCCGAATCTGTGGCCTATGCCTTAGTGATGAATCTTATATGTCCATATACTACGGCCAAAGTTCTTCTCTCAGACAATGGAACGGAGTTCAAGAATCAGCTAGTAGCACAAATATGGGCCCAATATGGAATACAACAAAGTTTTGTGACAGCCTATCATCCACAGGCTAATGGCCTTGTTGAAAGAGCCAGTCGCAAGATCCTAGAGATACTTCGCCCGATTGTGCGTGATTTGCAATACACATGGGAGGATTGGTTACCACAAGTTGCAGCGTCTATTAATGGGTTGATTAATAGCTCTACAGGCAAATCACCCTACTACATTGTCTATGGTACAGACAAACGTCTGCCTTATGATGTACTTAAGAGACAAGCCAGGCCCTGTTTATAATATGGATGATTTCGCGGCAATACAAATCCGTGTTTTTACGGATATTCATGGCCAAGTAAGAGCACATTTAGCGGCGTCACCCGCTGAAATGATTATGAAGCAACATAAACAAACTAAACCTGTCGTGTTGTAGATAGGCGATGCTGTTATGGAGAGAACCCGAAAGGAACTCCAAGCTTTCGGCTAAATTTTCGGGTCCATTCCGCATTATCGCCAAAGCAGCGGGCAACAAATTTAAAATTTGGAAGCCTAATGCACAGATCGCAGATGTCGTGCATAAGGATCGTCTTAAGAAGGCCCATGAACATTTACTACCCACAGATGGTAATAATGTTATAGACACCTCTTTGCAGACAGTACAGAAGCAGAGTGTGCCTAAGGAGTATTGTATGAAACTTCGTTCTGCAAGCAAACACTAAAAGAATAAAAAAAATTTACAGAATGGCTTGCATCATCAGTGTGCTGCTCCTACTGCTTTGTGGCACCGTTGTGTTGACCGACATGTCCACAGATGTCCTCAAGCCTGGTGCGCTTGTTGCACCCCTTGGATGCGTTCTCGTTGTAGAGGACGTGGGTAACATAATGTATGAGTTGCATGGACTGCTCAAGCTTCCCCGTCAGATGGAAACCGTCGACGCTCAACTACAGACAGCATTGACAGTCCTTGATGATCTCCGTTCAACTCCAAATATTTCGACAATGGTTTTACAAACTGTTGAGCTTCAGCTGCTTCGTCTCAGAACTTCACAAGCTTCTCGTCGCCGTCGGAAAAATGATACCAGCGTCTGAGGATGATCTTGCAAAGGAAGTGCGTTCTCAAACACGAAGAAAGCGAGGATTGTTTAATTTTGTGGGTCTTATCCAAAGCACTCTGTTTGGCACATCGACTGCTGATGATGTAGCTAAGTTAAGGGACCGCATGAACATTGTCGATCAAGCTGTATCTAAGCAAAATCGTGTTATATCTCAAACGTTCCATGGAATCAAAAGTTAATGAGATAATTTCGGAGTCTAACCATATATCTAGGGTTGTGTATGAGTTACAGAATTCAGTCCCTCCGTTGGAGTGGCTCCTTTATTTCTCTGAATATTTGCATGCTGCGGAAGATTCGGTTCAAGATATAGTTACTAATAAAAATGAACGAATCTACAGCATCGTGGATGCAGGGTTAGGGCGTGTGGATGCAAACCTTGTGCCTGTGAAGACTCTTCTTGAAGCATTGCAGATTGCCAAGTTGACGTATCATTTAACTCCAATTTTCAAGGATCACGCACACTGCTATCCTTATCCACATACCTATGCTAGGGCAGCATAAATTTAATGCATGGCATTTAGAACCCTTGCCTTGGTATGTAAATGACACACTGTATACTCTGGATAGGCTGAAAGAACTTTTGCTTGTAGATGAAGAATATTCCTTGTTAGCATTAAATGATCCTAGGGTATTATCGCGGTGTAAGTCGTCAGATTTACATTTACACGTATGTCCAGCCTATGTCTTCGCATTTATTCCTGCTGCAGAAGGGATATGTGAATTGGCAGTCATACAAACTAATGTACGCACAGCGCTTACACAATGTAGATATAGACCAGTTAGTGGAAAAACTGTGTTTCATGGGCATCTGCATAATGTGCAGTACTTTTTCTTTCTTAATGAGACTACTGTCATTTTAAAATGCCATGATGGTGGTAAGCAGTTAGCTGTGAAAGGTCATTATAAGGCTTCGGATTACTGTGAAATAACTTGTAGTTCTTTAGGGACCTTGTCTACTCATCAGCATTTTGCTTTGAATTTAAATCTAACTTCGGATTTGGTTCCCTTGTTTCACGTCATGAACTTCACTATTAGTGACCTTAATATTGTCTCAGAGAAATTGACAGTTAATTCCTACTTGAAAGAGTCACAATGTGCTGATTTGAGTGATCAACTGCCATATTATTTTTCACTGGGATTTGCAATACCACGTTTAACCATTCCCACTATAGTGATGTTTCTGTTTTGCTATTATAAGTCAGTATCTTCCAAATTGAACATTGTACATAAAATACTAGCCCGTAAGCCATGTAAGTCTAGGACCCCAGTAGTTGATGAAAAACCTACAGTTTCAGAGTCCCCTGCTTAGTGTCTACATATATGTTTGTAACATGGTTAGGTTTAGGTATAGGATGTATTTAGTTTAGTCCTCGCGGAGCGTGGATGGTAGGTGACTGAGCAATGTAATAGCCCCTGTCTCATAAACAGAAGGATTATATAAATGGGTTAAGTACATTTGATTTATATACTCTATCATCCCCTGTAACTTTCCACTGGCTATGAGGTGACATGTTCATATCACGTGATTGGCAGGCTCCTCGAGGTGAGGCTAGTGACTGCTTAGGTCAGCATTAAGAAGCTAGCGCCCTGCAGCATTGTTACTCAACCCCTCACACAGATCGGACATATTTAGCAGGTCTATTTACATAGCCTCCGTCCATCTCTTAACACTCATAGCTACAGTGATAAGTTACGATTGATTTACACTTTGGAACTTTATCCTCAGTATTTCCTAAATAAAAGGATAATTGGGTTTCGCTACTAAAACCCAATATAATATAAATGTTCCGGCCTCATTAACTGAGACAGAATCGCCAGTTAACCGGCTAGAACATTCCATACTCGTACCCATAATAGAGGTGAAACACTGCAACAGCTCTCTCAAGACCTGGAAAGTACCCTGGAGCATCACCTGATCTGTTAGCCGTGTCATTGAGGGACCAGTTTGTGGACGCATTGGGCAGCACACAGTTCAAGATTCAGCTGAAGCAGTCCCAACCTCAAACTCTACAGGAAGCTTTGGCTAGAGCTCTGGAGTTTGATTCTTATGTGAGGTCAAGTTAGCAAGCTTCAGGATGGAGTCTAGCTCTGGGTTTAAAGCACAAAAGTGTCAAGTACAAGAGACAGAGAGACTTAAAGTAACCTGCTGGTATTGTAAGAAGATTGGGCACAAACAGGAGGACTGTTTTAAATGGAAACGAGAGTGATAGAAGGGCAATACAGAGAGGAACATGGAGCAGAGAGGATGTTGGATGTGTGGAGAAGATGCATTCTTCCAGACTAATTGCCCACATAATTCTAAGAGTGGGAAAGCAGAGCAGCCCACTAAGATGGGGAAACTAGAGATGGCTAGTACTGAGGGGCAACGGCAAGCCTGTCTCACCAGAGCTCCACTGTGACAAAATGCAACCGAGCCACTGTAAGCAGTGTCCAGGTTGAAGGTGAGATCGATGGTATAAGGTGTCCATATATGATTGACACAGCGTTGGAGCAGATTTTTGTGAGGCCAAACGTGGTTAGTCATTGAAAACTACCTGAGATGTCGGAGCAGCTGTGTGAAATAACTGGACAGTGCGTGGTACACAGGAACCAGTAGATATCAGCAACAAGCTGGGAGAGGAAGAAGAAATCCTACAGGTTTATGTAGCAGATATAACAGACCCTTGCACCCTGGGCCTGTGTTACGACCCCAGGGTAGATCGTTTCATAAGCACAAATCACTGAAGTCTTTCAAATAAATCTGTACTATTTATGGTATTAATCCCAAGTTCTCCCAACAAAGGTCAAGTTAACAGGTCAAAACTTAAACAAGTCAATAAAAAATATGAACATTTATTAACTTACTCCCACCACCACATATGTACAAAAAAAATTGAGTAACAATAATAATAAGATAAGATGTCTGGAAGTGGCTGAGTAAGGACTGAAGGTCCAGCATGATCACACTAAATCATTATCAAGCAATAACAAATCTCAATAGTCAAATGCCAACTCCCAAAACACCAGAAAGAGGGTATACAGTGACCCCTCGTTTAACGAGCGCCTCGGTTAACGTAATTTCGATTAACGAACTGCCTTCCATAAGGATCATCAATTCGGTTAACGAAAAAAATTCGGATAACGAAGTTCTTGCGAACCGACTTCAACATGTTTTCGCTTGCACTGACCGGGCAACCAGCTTTAGTATCAGTCCACCAATACATTAATCGGTTCTAGGGCTTAAATTCCTTACTATTTTAGTAAATATCAAGAAATTTATACTATTCAATAATTTTAAAAGTTTAATATTCAATTTTTTAGTCATTTTAACAATTATTGAACATAATTGAAGGAAAAGTGACTAGTTAAATGCGCGGCATCCAGCCTCTTAACACAGCAAACAGGAGTTAGTCTCTCTCTGTTTTCACTGGAGGTAACATCTTGCTTGAGACTCTCTTCAACTAAACGCTTTTTGTCTGTTTCCAAGCAAATTATTGGTCATTTTGAAATTTATTTTACATATTGAGAATATATAGCACAGTGCAGTGTTATTTTAAAGAAAATATTCTTTATTTACAGCTAGTTTAACTTTGAAAAACACGTGTTGACATTGTTTGAATCCAGCATGGGGCCTAAGAGATCAAGAAAAGCAATTTCAATCCAAATCAAGCAGGAAAAAATAAAAAAACATGAACAAGGCATTAAATCAAATGCGCTTTGCAAAGAATATGGCATGTCGGCATCAACTGTGTCGACAATTCTTGCACAAAAAGACAAATTTAAAGAAGTGAACGTGAGAGACAAATCTACAAGAGTGTTTAAAAGTAGATCCCTAATCGCAGAAACTGAGAGGTCACTTATCATCTGGATTAGGGAAAAACAGATGAAAGGTGATTCAGTTTCTGTTGATTTCATTTGTGAAAGAGCCAGGGAGATTTATGAACATTTAAAGACAGATCAACCTGGTTCTTCAGGCACAGAATTTGAAGATTTTCGGGCTAGCAAAGGTTGGTTCGAAAAATTTAAGAAAAGAAGTGACATTTTAATTGTTGTTAGGCATGGTGAAGCTGCTAGTGCTGATAAAGAAGGGGCAGCAAAGTTTTTAGTTGAATTTAAAAAACTGATGGAAGAAGAAAATTACCTTCCACAGCAAGTGTTCAATATGGACGAAACTGGGCTGTTCTGGAAAAAGATGCCCAAAAGAACATTCATCACCAAAGATGAAGCCTCTTTACCTAGGCATAAACCCATGAAAGACCGTCTCACTCTATTGCTTGGTGCCAATGCTTCAGGGGATTTCCGACTGAAGCCTATGCTTGTCTACCACTCTGAAAACCCCAGGGTGTTCAAGCAACAGAAAGTGGCAAGAACAAAACTTGGAGTTTATTGGAAGTCCAACCGTAAGGCATGGGTAACAAGACCGCTCTTTAATGAATGGGCTGTTGAAGTGTTTTGCCCTTCTGTCAAGAGATACCTAACCACCAATAAACTCCCTTTAAAGGTTCTTCTCCTCATGGATAATGCTCCTGGTCATGACCCTGACCTTGCCAGCAATTTGGAGTATCAATTTGACTTTGTGAAAGTGTTGTTTTTGCCTCCAAACACTACATCAATTATACAGCCAATGGACCAGAATGTAATCAGCAACTTCAAGAAGTTGTACATGAAGAAAATGTTTAGGAGGTGTCATCAGGCAACTTCCACTGATCCTGAACTAACACTGAAACAGTTCTGGAAGACACAATTCAACGTCCTGGAGGCTGTAAAATTGATTGTGTCATCATGGCAAGAAGTCTCCACTAGATCCCTCAATTCTTCATGGAAAGCACTGTGGCCATCAGTAGTCCATGATTTTGAGGGATTTGAGAAAGAAACAGAGTTGGACCAGGAGATTGTGTCCATTGGTCAGTCATTGGGCCTTGAAGTGGAGGAGAAGGATGTGGAAGAGCTTGTGATGTCTCATGAGGAGGAACTTACTCCTGATGACTTGAAGCAACTGGATGAGATGTTACAGGTAGAGGCTGACAGTGGTGAGGAGGAAATTGAAAATGATGACCATATGTCAGCTAAACAGTTGAAAGATGTGATTTACTACTGGGAGAAGTTGAGGGAACTGGCTTCAAAGCACCCAGATGTGGAAAAGACTGAACTAACTTTGTGTCATGTTGAGGACTCAGTGGTCTCCTTTAAACATAAGTTAATGGTGAGGAGGACAGGTGCCCCACAGACCACAATTGACACTTTCTTTAGTAAAAGGCAGAGGGAACAAGATGCTAGCCCTCAGCCTTCCACTTCAAGAAGGAGAGAGGACGTTCATGGTAGAGAATCTGTCAGTCCAGAGGTTCCTGACATTTTCATGGTAGGTGACTCACCTGCCAAGAAGCAGTAAAATGCTTCTCCTCCACCTCCACTTCCTTCTCTTCTCCCTTCTCCTCCTCCCACTTCAAATGCACATTATCATCATCATCCAGGAGCCTTCTACATACACACCTCAAAGTAAGTAAATTTTTCTACCATTTTTGTTGAAGTTAGGAAATTTTCGGTGAGCTGGAACCAATTACCCAAAAACCCATTGAAACAATGGTTTCGGTTAACGAACTTTTCGGTTAACGAACGACCTTCTGGAACGAATTGAGTTCGTTAATGGAGGGGTCACTGTACTCAACTTAAGACAGCTGTGCCTAGACTGACTAAATGTACCAGTAGACCACCAACGTCACCTCTCTATCGCCAAATACTGACGATCATATCCAGATTGTCCAAAATGTAAACTTTATCTAAATTAACCTACTGACATTAGTTTCACTATTTAACCTATATGCAAACATAATACAGCTCCTCCCCGACTTACGACGGGTTAGGGAGCCAAATCCAGTTCATAAGTCGAAATGGTCGTAGGTCGAAAATGCTTAAATATTACCTGTACATAGAAAATCTAAAATGGGTGTCTCTTTTTTTTATCAGCACCACAAAACTCTTACTTTTAAGCTTGCCAGCCATTTTAAAGTGAATGACAAACGAAAAATTTGTCAGTACACAGCGCAATCACTGACGTTGGGACTCAAAAATATGTAATTTGACAAAATTTTGGTGATACAATAGCCAGTCAGCTTTCATAACATTGTTAGCCAATTGTATGGGCTTAGCCTTGACTTTGCACCAACTCAATCGGCTTTGTTGTACAATTAACCAGGCCGTTCACATATATTTATTATATGGGTTTAAGTAACGAAACCCAAACTGTAGTTCCTTGTTTTATTATAAAAGGATTGTATCTATAATTCCTGAGTGAAGATTGACCGTAAGTTCCACTGTATAGGAGTGAATGAGAAAAGGAAGGCGTTTATGCATTATAAACGTTAGGTCACGTCCTTACGATATAACTTGCTGTGAGCGACTCATGAGTAGTGACCCATCGAGGGAGAACGGTATGGGTACGTCGTTCCCCCTCGAGGGAAGATGGAGCCATCCACTGCGGCTCTCAAATAACGTCTTCCTCTAGTCAGGGATATCAAACTACTGCTCGCTTCAGGTGGCCAGAGAGCCGGCTACTTATGCCTTTACTCAGCATAGTATGACGCAGCTTCCCGTGGGCACACCTTATCACGTGGATTTAACATGTCACCTCATAGCCAGTGGAAAGTTACAGGGTGGTGAATCTGAATATAATATCAGATGTATTGACCCATTTATATAATATGTTCTGTTGATGAGACAGGGGCCCATTACATTGGTACGACTGAGGCAGGTCGTATGTCCGGGTGGTCTTAAGTCGAGTAGGTCATAAATCGGGGAGGAGCTGTACAATCAAACATAATACAGTAAATACACAATGAAAAAATAAATAAATGCATACGAGGTCTGTCCAAAAAGAAACCGAACTTTTTAAATCGCGCGCCAACGAGCCGGTGCACCGAGCTCGCGATGGGAGCGCTGTGTAGCAGTGACCTTGACCTTTAGTCTAACACTAGCCACATCACGCCACGTCAATTAGTCATCGAGCTACACTCGCTAGAGTGAATGTTTGTTTAGTGCACTTGGCGATTTGTTGCAAGTTGAACAATGAAGGATATTGAAGAGCAACGTGTTTGCGTGAAATTCTGTTTCAAATTTGGAAAACTTTAAGGAGACTTTTCAAATGTTGCAACAGGCTTATGGGGAGGATTGTTTGATCCGTACGCAATGTCACGTGTGATACCAGCGTTTCAAAAGGGGACGAACATCCACCGAAGACGATCCCAAACCTGGACGTCAGATTCGCTCAAATGTGGAGGTGATGTTGATCGTCTTTTTTGATTGGAAGGGCGTTGTTCATCATGAGTTTGTTCCACGTGGTCAGACAGTCAATAAAAAGTTTTACTTGGAGGTCCTGAAGCGTTTGAGGGAGGCAGTGCAAAGGAAGAGGCCTGAGGCGTGGACAAACAAGACCTGAATGCTACACCATGACAATGCACCTGCTTACGCGTCGCTCTTTATCCGTGACTTTTTGGCGAAGCACGAGACGACTATCGTCCCCCAGCTGCCCTTCTCTCCGGATTTGGCCCCTGCGGACTTTTTTTTGTTCCCCAAAGTTGAAATCCACCCTGAAAGGTCACCGATTTCAGACGATAGAAGAAAATTTGCTACAAGACCTGCACACCATCCCTCAAAACACGTTCCAGAACTGGTAAAAACTTTGGGAGCGGTGTATCAACAGTGGAGGGGAGTACTCTGAAGGAGACAAGTCTGATTAAGTTGTAAGTAAAGCAATAAATTTGTTTGTTAAAAAGTTTGGTTTCTTTTTGGACAGACCTCGTAAATGATGGCTCAGTCAGTGTAAGCGAGTAATGAGCGATACTGCTCAAGCCAACCACACACCATCCGAACCAATGTATTTCATACCCAGACAGAAACTTATGAGCGGACACTCGTAACATCCTCCTCCTTATCCAAAAAGATTACGAACAAAAGGGAAAACTTTTATACATCACAGGAAAGGGTCTGCCAAACTATTGTCCTTCCCGTTAATATGGTTCACTTCTATATTGAAGGGCTGCAGTGCTAAAGCCCACCTAAGTAACCTTGGATTCTTATTTCTCATCCTCTGTACAAATTGTAAAGGATTATAATCTGTTTACACCTTTACAGTATATGGCAAACCCTCAACATACACTGCAAACATTTTTTAAGCCAACAAAAACCCCAAAGCCTCCTTTTCTATGGTGGCATAACCACGCTGATGCAGTTTTAGTTTCACACTATGGAAGCAAACTGGGTGTAGTATACCTTTTTCAAACTGCAACAATGTCATGGTCAAGTTGACTGCTAGTCTGTTTTAACTAATGATTCTTATTACACTCCACGACCGAAAAACATGAATGGGTAGCTGGTTAGCTATCCCTAGGAAGAGACGTGTTTTTCCCCATCGACGTATATACTCATGATCCCTCCCAGTAAGTCCCGCCTTGTGAAGACAGTTGTCAATACGTTGTTATTACACTTTCTACTGGCAAACTCAATCTTGAATTAGTTTATGTAAATCAACTTTAGTAATTCGCCAGACCTTTGTCAACTGAGGGTCATCCTTGAATGAGTAAAAGTTGGTTTGCTTGTGATTTCTGTCATTGTGTGAGTAGCGATCGCTGGCAACTCAGGGGTATATAAACCAGTGTGAGGAGGAGAGAGAGCCTCCCTCTCTCTTCACGTCAACATTTGCTCCTCAGGTATGTAGCAGTGTTCCCTAGCCATTCAGTTTGATTCAGTCAATTGTGGCGAATTATCAGTGTTCATGCTTTAACAGTGGAATTGTCATTCACCCAGTGTACAAAGTAACGTAAAGTAAATGTCGTCTGATGTTGCAAGACGAAGGATTTGTTGTAATTGTGTTGTCCAAGCCTCCCTCTCTCCTAATGTCAACATTTGCTCCTCAGATCCAGGGCGGGCTTATTAGAACACCCCCACCAGTGGATAGCCAGCAGGGATCAATATATGGCCGATGTCGGTGATTCGACATGATTGAGACGGCAGGTCCGCCTCGGGGGTCTCAGACCCCAGACTCGCCATGTGTCTGACTAACCGACCACAACAGCGACATACAGGGTGAAGGCGGCGAGGGCGTGAGTAGACTGGAGGTCCTGTAGTCTTAATGTGGTGGAAGATTCCCGACGTAGGTGGTGGTGGAGAGACTCGGGGTGAGAAAAGTTTCTTGAACTCCTTGAGCAGGGAGGAGAACTTGCTGGACGGCGAGAGGCAGGTGATAGTGTCGGCGACTGCGGCACATGTACCCCAGATCGTGTGTGCTGTAGGCTCATGGATGAGGCAGAGGTTGCTTGGAAGGTGTGGAAGTCGATGTCAAGGATGGGTTGAGAGACGTCTGCCACATCTAAGGACCAGCGCAATCTTGGGAAGACCAAGGTCTAAGGCGAGGATGTGTGTGTCGTAGGAGGCGATGGGGGTACCGCTGGCGGCGAACAGGTCATATGAGGGTTGCTTTGATGTGTCTTGCGGTGAAGGAGGGATGATGCTGACTGATGCCCCCGTGTCAACGAGGAATTTCCTGCCAGAGATGCAGTCGGTGATATGCAGCAGTGAGACGCATGAAGTGATAGAGGTTGTGGCGTCTACCAATCCCCGTCGATGCCGTTTCTCAAGTAGTTGCAGGGAGCCTCACAACGTCTAGCATTAGTACCGAAGCGTTGATGATACCAGCAGAGGGTAGGGGCACTGTGCTGGGAGCTCGCGGCGGTGTCTGTAATGGCCCCTGTCTCATCAACAGAAGTATTACATAACTGGGTTCTTTACATTTTATTTATATTCAAAATCACCCCCTGTAACTTTCCACTAACTATGAGGAGGTCATGAACTGATCATGTGAATGGTAGCTGCCCAAGAGGGTGAAGCCCATATGTCAGCAACTATGTAAGAGCGCACCAATGCGACGCCCATTACTCAGTCTCACTCACTACTTAATATCAAACGGACGTTGATTCACGTCTACTGTATTTACATAGACGCTGTCCCTTTCTCGCCACACTCATAAATAGTGGAACTTATGGTTGATCTACACTAAGGAATTATACAAATAATACTTTTTAATAAAAGAAGAAACTTCAATTGGGTTTCGTTACTAAAGCCCAATATAATAAATATGTGAACGTAATATAATTTGCAGTAGTTATTTCTTATCTGTTTAATCATTCATATCTTAATTATTCTAACTATAATTTTTATCATTTCCTGTAAATAAAAGGCAAGTATTTTGCTTTTACCATTAATTATTGTCTGGCTAAACTGAAACTTATTGGATAAATTTTCAAAGTTTCCAATGTATAAATCCGAAGACATTACTTACCTAGCACAAGTAGTTGCTGATGAATTACAATTAGAGGATACAAGTTCCATATCTTCCGCAAAGGTTGAGTTAGGATTTAAGCCGGAAGCACAGTTAGATGTTTCGGTAGAAAGTAGTAAGCAGTTAATTGAGAATTCGTATGACGACTTAAACCATCGTACTTTATGGTCGGGGAGTCAACATAGTACCTCACCTAGACTTACACAGGTAGTTTCTAACCCTGTTCCGGGTGACAGTGTGTCAGTTGGTTTATCATTACCAACCCCATTAACTGACCCTTCAGTTAAGAGTAAAAGTACTGGCTTACTAACTTCTAACCCTACAATGGCTTCCTCTAACACTCTACTCAATAATGCTACCACGTCAACTAACCCTGATAATGTATTTCATATGATGCCGCGTGGTGACCACGTACGTAATTTTACGGGTCAGGATGATTATCGTGTAATGCATTTCATTCGTGCATGTGAAGACACTATGCGCACTGCTAAAATTACCAGTGATGCAGATAAAAAGTCATTTGCGTGTTCCCACATTATGCAGGGATCACTTGCTGGAAATCACTTAAATGCGTATGGCTTATCGAACCCTAGCTATGAGAAATTTAAGCGCACCCTCATTGGAATTTTTTGGGGCGGGTCCCAGTTGGGCCAATTGCAGTGGATCTACAGGTGGCTGAATCGTTGTACTCCAGTGGTTCACGCAGGAACACCTGTGGAGGCAGTTGATATTGCTGGGGAGGTGCGACAGGATATGGAATCGACCTTCAGAAATTCGAATTGGTACGGACAGGATAATAGAATGTCAGCGAGAAATGTGGAAACGCTGATCGAATTAATTAGTTTCCTATTGCACCTTCACACCGGACATTCAAGCAACGTCGTTCTATAAGATGTACTCATTGTAATAAACGAGGCCATTTGATGGTGTTAAGTTACAAGAGACCACAGGTGCCAAGCAGCCGTCAAGGTCAATCATGGAGGCGGTTAAGGCAACGCCTCCGCCTAACCAGAAGTCACGCATGTGGTGTGCACTCCACAAGTGAACAACTCACAACACACAGGAGTGCGCCATAGTGACGAAGGTCAGGAATTTAGACTATGGTGTACCCCAGGTGGCGCAGAAGCTAAAACAGAATCGTTCCCAAGACAAAAAGTCGGGGGAAGACCAGCGTCACAAGAAGATAGTAGCGCGATGTTGCTCAGTCTGTCACTGGACAAGGAATTTCTTAGGAATGTTTTCACTAATTTCATTTTCGAAAAGCTTCTCTCGCATGAAGCACTGGTAACAGGGAGAGTTACAGCTATCAACAGTAATTTATACAAACAGTCAAATGCAGCCTTATAAGGGCATATAAATGACATAAATTGCACGAGCGATAAAAGGTTGTTTATGTTCCTTCACGAGCAATTTCTTCACCAGAGGTATCTCATGTTGTAAGTCACTTTGATTGACTGAGTATGTAACTGCAAATGCCTTCAAATCTTCTTCAGACAAGAATGTCTGTCCTTCTGGACAAAGAGCTGAAATCCCACAGAAAATTGCACAGGAATCATTGGAGAAACGCCTGTCTAATTCACTAATCAAACAGTCTAGGACTTCATAGAAGATGCCAATGTGCACATGACTCACGTCAGATCTTTGACCGGTCGTTTCCAGCACAATGAATTCATCATTCTGTCGAGGTTTTCTGGTTCGCTTTCGTGTCTTTTTTGGTGAAATGCTGCATTTCTCACAGAGCTCATCAATCACTTGACTCACTTCCTGGTCTTGGGAATGTTTTTGGAATTACAATTTTGAGAATAAAAAGTGAGGGGGCCAACCCAGGGGCCAGCCCAAAATCTAGGGGGCCGTGGCCCCCCCCCCCCCCCCTGTAGAATCGCCCCTGACTGTACTGTATTTCATCGTAGACTTTTTTTTTTTTATCTATGTCGGACTTACGACCATTCCGACTTACAACCTGGATTTGGGTCCCGAACCCCGTCGTAAGTCGGGGAGCACCTGTAATTAGAAACAAATTATTTGTGAGAGTATTTTCCCATTATTACTTATTTGTATGTGTTTTGTGAGTGTGTGTCTACACACACACACACACATATTTACAATACATGTAAACGCCTTGGTTAGGGACGTTCAGGTGATGGGCAAGTCGAAGGGAATGATTGAAACCCTCCTTTTGACGCATTCAATATTTATTGATGTGGTCAAAACCTGCAGAGGAGAAGGCGTTCATAATATTACATGATGACCCATCTGATACATAATTAGTCTCACACAATTTTATCATAATTACAATTTATTAAACATAGTGACATAACACAAAGTTCATAACTATTAACCTTGGCTACGCTTCATTCTGCATTGTCTTATTACTCCAGATAAGGCAGAAATGAGTAAGAGTAAAAAGTCAACAATATTTCAGTACTGCGGGGTATGTCATTACTTACGCTGTACTTACAAGTGCGGGTCAATGCAGATCAGTATGGTGTTTCAAGAAACAACAGTACTGTACTGCGTAAACTTTCCCAGCACAAATTCTCGGACAGGATTGTGAGTCGGTGTTCACCAATGCAAGCAGAGGGCTGGTCCTCACAGCATCACTAGAGAGGGCGATCTCGCTCATGGCGGGGCAGGCAGCACTGCCACCCGCCGAAGACAGTCCACTCAGCAGAACCAGGACTTGTCTGCAAACACTTCTACATCTGGCGAGGTCAATGGTCAAAAGATTTAATGGCAACACACACCAGCACTGTAGCTGAAGCCCACTGTGATAACAATAAAGGTAAAGCAAATTACTGTCTCTAGAACAAATGGCTCCCTATCCCAGCCACTAAAATGCAGGCAACTTTAAACTACCCACAGACATTCTTGGGTACATCCAAGGTGTCATCCGCGAATTACCGAGAACCGCACAGTAAAATCCCGCGAACTTGGGGGCATACTGTACTTCGCTTTGAACCACCCCAATTACGCAAGGAGGGGTTCTGTCTTCCTCCACAAACTCAGAGAAATTGATACCCATGTCTGTGAGATTCTGGAAGCTGGTGCACTCTCCATTCGATGAACAAGTAAATCCTATGCAAGATAGGCAGTTGACTTGACCTTAAAGCAAACGGTCAACAGGAAAGCAGCATCTCCCATGAAAGGCATTTCAGCTTTCAGAAACTGAGTGTGCCTTCAGAAGGTGGTCAGCCACTCTCATCCAACTTGGCATGGTCCTGTCAGAGCTCCGTTAAATGGTTGGTCTCCAAGTGGGAGAGGAACCAACAAATCAGATGAATAATTGGAGAATTCAGCATGACAATGCTGACATGGATGCCCTTGCCAAGACCCCCAGCTGCACTTGCAACCCATTTACACCAGATTGTCCAGCTTCCCTTGTTAATCTCATCGGGGAAGAAAGCAAAGGATGACACAGGTAATTTCTTCTTAACACATTGATACTGGCAGAAAACTTCGACTGAAATTTGAAGGCGAGTGTGCAGAATCTTGGTTGTTGTAAAAAAGACAACAGACACACTTAACTTGCAGCACATACGGAGTTATCCTATTACTGCAATGCCTCTCTCTCTCTTACTCATAGCGATGGAACTACCCTGAAGACAGACAAAGCTATCCTCACAAAAGCACTTGAAAGTAAACAACAAGTTGTGCTCATGGATAGTGATCTTCCCCCAATCAAGGCCACTATAATTGACGGTGGCAGCATCCTTTACGTAATCACTTTTAAACACAGCAAGTCCACATATGCAACCATGGCGAGGAATTTTCAAATAAAGATATGTTCCACTAGTGGAGAACAGATCCACATGGTATTTGACAAGTACCAGTCCCCATCCATTAAAGATTATGAGAGAAGTATGTGTGGTTCTGGTGTTCATCAAGTAATTGTCATTACTGGGCCTGACCAGGCCCAAAGACAAAGTGGAATGGCGCTCCTCAAAAATGGTGCATTTAAGGAAGAGTTTGCCCATTTCCTTTTGGAGGAGTGGAAGAAGCCTCCATATGGGCCAATCATTGACAGAAAAACTGTGTACATCTCACATGGTGGAAAGTGCATGGAGATGAAAAACAGTGAAGATGAAATGCTACAAACCCTGGAACCCAGTCGTCTCCAAGGTCAGCACAAGGAGGCAGACACTCTCATTGCATTTCATGTAAAGAACATTGCTACTGGAAATATACTGGCAAGATCTACTGACACAGACGTCCTCATCATTCTTCTTGGGCTAGTCGGAAGCATGGAAGGGCTGTAGATTCCACGAAGCTCCTCAGCGTCACCATAGACAACAAACTAAATTGGAAACCACACGTCAATGAAGTTGTCAAATCCTCCAGTTTCCGTCTCCACCTCCTCCGCCGACTCAAGTCCCTCGGAGTTCCTGCACACGAGCTCCTCAGTGTTTACACAACATTCATACTTCCCAAGCTCACCTATGCCTCCCCCACCTGGTCTTCCTCCCTAAATGCCACACAACGTAAACACCTAGAAAAAGTGCAAAAGAGGGCATGCAAGATTATTCTCTCCCCCTCCTACTCCACACATCAAGAAGCGCTCAACACACTGACCCTTTCGACTCTCACTGACCATCACCACGACCTCATCTGCAAATTTGGTAAGAAGCTTCTACACCATCCCCGACACCGGCTCCTACTACCACCTGAGATCCCTTGTCCGAGAATTGCTGTGCGACACCACAACCGCATCCAGCCCATACGTGCACGAACTGATCGCTATAAGAACAGCCCAGTCCCAACCATTGTAAAAATTATCAATAACTTGTAATACTGTAACACTGTCACTATGTTGAAATGAACTGTAGTTTGAGCTTTTCCCCATCTTAGTTATTATATGTCTTATTTGTGTCACTTATGTTACTTGTATATTATTTGTAATTCGTAACCCATTCCCCAAATATGTAACTGTATATTTTCAGCCTTCTGGCTGCCAAGCTCTTTCAATAAACCGTTAATTATTATTATTATTATTATTATCATGATGGACTATGGGTCAGGCAACCAGTGGAGATACATTTATGTCTCAGAAATAGCTGCCATTCTCGAGGAAAAGCATTCTGGACTCACTGAAGCACTGTTGGGGCTTCATGCCATAAAAGTTGTGATTTTACACCGTGCTTGAAGCAGAGGGAGCTCAGAGTCATGTGACGGCATTGTGATCTCTAACTTCTGAGGAAGTTGATGTTCCAGATGTTACTAGCTTTGTGTACTCGCTGTATGGATTTAAAACTTCCAATATAAATGAGGCAAGATATAAGGCCTTCCTACGCATGAGTGGTGATAATGAGAAGGAACCTCTGACCAGAGTCAAGAAGATCAACTGTGCCTCTTTACCCTGGTGCACTAAGACACTTGGTAATCAAATCAAAAGGGCTCAATTTGTGGCAAGGCTTTGGAAAAGGGCTGATCAAACTGATCCGACTGGTAAAGTGAATACTACAGGCTATGGATGGAAGGAAAATCAAAACTTTTTGGAACCAAACTAATACCCAGGTAGTTCAATCCCCAAATCCATCACAGACACTCCTAAGGATAATGTGGACAAAATCAGTGTTCTGTCAGTGGATGAAGAGAAATCAGACAATGCCTGGAGTGAGGACGGTGATAGTGATGAAGATGATTTATAATGTATTCAACAGAACGTCCAATTGGAGTTGTACATTTTAAGTATGTACAGTACCATGATAATTATACTATATTGTTCATTCAATTTCTTTAGTTATTATGAATAAAAGTGATTAATTTAATAATCTCTGAGAAAGATGACAGTTAAACATCTCAGTGATACTGTATTGTAGGGGGCAGTGAAATTTTGCTCAAAGCTGCACTCTTCAGGCATTGTTCCTTATACATATCTGAGACTCCATGCCAAATTTGAAGCTGATATGTCGAGGTTTAGTCTGCCGCATTTTCTACTGAAATTTTTAAATTTACCTACAGTACTAGCCAAACAGCCGCTGTGGCGGTGCAATGTTCTGTTCAGTGTTTATCAACTTTTTTTTCATATCTCTTATTTCATTTAAGTTGTCTTGTTGCAGATGAGTATGGTGCTATGTCTATATTGATTATCAGCCTTTTCTCATTTCATTTCTCAATGTTGTGTTACTGTACTGTAATGTAGATATCTGGTAGCTGGAGATATTCCTTATGTTGAGGATAATTCAGATGATTCAAGAGATATTCCTCTCGTCAATACTGATGCTGATTTTGTCCCTGATCCAAGGGCTCTGACAGACACCAGTTCACAGAACCGGACAAGGCTCCCTACACTGGCTGCCGCTTGTGACCGATACTTGATTAGTGATTATGCTGGAGCTGCCATTGCTACTGCCACCTTAACTGACTATGGCATTATCACAAAGGATAACAAGATTCAGGTTATTGGACCACATAAGCTGCGGGATGCGAGACAAAAATACCGATTTAAGAGGCAAGAAATTGAGATGGCTAGTTTAGATAATTTGACGTCACTCTATTTTGATGGTAAGAAGACCGCCACTCGTGTGATGATAAAGAATGAGAAGACCGAGAAATGGAGTTCGAGGATGATGGTGAAAGATCATTATGTCATCATGGTTGAGCCTGGCAATGAATATCTCACACATGTGACTCCCAAGACTGGACACGGAAAGCAGATTGCCAAAACTATTCACGAGTTTCTGGTGGAGAAAAATCTAACCCAGCAGCCCATTGCGTGTGTTGGTTGTGATGGAACCAATGTAAATGTAGGATCAGAAAATGGAGTCATTCATCATCTTGAAATGTTACTTGGTCACCCGCTCCATTATTTCATATGTCAGCTTCACGGAAATGAGCTGCCTTTCCACGCAGTTTTTTATCACTATGATGGTAAACCAAGTGGTCCCGAGCATTGGCGTGGTCCCATTGGAAAGCAGATCAAGGAGTCTTTGTCTGAGCTTCCAGTTGTCGCCTTCCAGCCAGTCAGTTTCCCTGATTTCTCTGTCGAATCTACAGGTTAATGACATTCTTGAGACACCATTAGTGGTGCCCAAGTGGCCAAACAGCACTCAGGCGGTCGAGAGAGGCATAAAAGTGATGACTGAAGCTTGCACTGAAGTGACGGGATACGAATCGAGAGATGGATATATTAGGCAAAGATTATTGTCTAGGAAAATGATGCCAAGGTTCCGCACAAAAAAGAATTTCAATATGAACTTGTAATGATTTTCTATACGGTGTACCTGTAAAATAACATGTGAATTAAATCGATGTCACCCATGTAAAATTTATCATTATCCTGGAAAACATTAAATGACACCTAATTTTTGGTGTACACTAAAAGTTGACAAAAAGTCGTTCGCGATGCGGCAGGGTAAGTATGCATGAAATGGCATGAAGTTTTGCACAGGTGTTTGTTACAGCCATACAAACGATGCCTGAAAAGTGCAGCCTGCAACTCAAATAAAAGTGTTTTTTTCCCAACCACAGGGTTTTTCAGGAACCTAACCACTGTAGTTGGCAAGGGATACTGTACTCCAGTATTCCAGCTGTAAGCTTATTCAATAAGGTTACAATAGAAATAAAAGTCTGATGACGAGATAATGTTTAAGTTTACTAAAAAAAAAAAAAGGGGTTTATATTTGCTTTCATTATTTTGTTTTAGTAAAAATTCACCATTTTTTTTATTACATCACCAAGGCAGTATATGCACACAATAAAGATCAGATTAAGATTTATGTTACATCTATAACTCAATCCAGCTGATGTTGAAACCTGGGTCAGAGCTCTGTATCATCATAATCAGGAGAAGAGCCTGACCTCTGTACAAGTCTGATTTGCTCTCCTTCACAGACTGCCTCTAGGCCAAGCTCCTGTAAGCCTGGATTCTCTGCAACACTCTTAAATTTTAACCCTTTCACAAAGAGCTGATTTTCAAGATTGCCTTCTAAGAGGTTACGTACAGCAAAAATGGATACCTCCTTTATCAGTGGGTTTCTGGCATCAAACTGTGAGCTCTCCAGCAGCAGAAGTATACCATTCATCTCTCGAACCTAAAAAAAAAATAAAGTAAAAAAATAAATTTGTATATACAGTGGTCCCTCGATTAACCAACACAATTGGTTCCATCAGCATTGTAGTTGCAAAAATATTACATGTCCGTGAATGTATTATATCAAGCACAGTATGAATAGAATATCACTAATATAAGAGTATTTTAACCGAAAACTACTAAAAAAACAAGTAACATATCTTGAACATCGGAAGGCTAGGTAAAGTCTTTTGTTTTCATGTAGTTTATCCTAATTTACATTGAAATGCATTACGTTTCAGCAAAACTACTATTTATTTCTGAGAATATGGAAATGTAATATTTTGCTGAAATGACGTACGTATTACAGTGGAAAGTGATGAAAGCAATGACTCGCTTTCTTTCGTTCAAAAGATGTTACCGTAATCGCTTTTCGAATGGCTTTCAGTTAAAAAACTGTTGTATTACAATAATATTCTATCCTAATTCACTTGTGATGCAACAGTTTTTTAACTGAAAAGCATTCGAAAAGCGATTACGGTAACATCTTTTGAACGAAAGAAAGCAAGTCATTGCTTTCGTCACTTTCCACTGTAATACGTACGTCATTTCAGCAAAAATATTACATTTCCGTGAATGTAGTATATCAAGCACAGTATGAATATAATATCATTGTAATATAACAGTATTTTAACCGAAAACTATTAAAAAAACGAGTAACTTCTCTCGAACATTGGAAGGTTAGGTAAAGTCTTTTGTTTTCGTCATGTATTTTATCCTATTTTACATTGAAATACACCACGTTTCAGCAAAACTACTACAGTAAGTCCCCAAGTTACGTACATAATGGGGACCAAAAGGTTGTACTTAACTCGAAATGTACTTAACTCGAAAATCCCCCAACCCTATAAGGTTATCTGGAAAATCCTGTGCTGTTTTCCAATCAGCACTCGCCGCCTCACCAGTCACTCGAACATTATGCAGCTTATTTCGCACCTTGAATCGGTTAAACCACCCATTGCTAGCATTGAATGTCACAGTATCATCAGGGTGATCTTTCTTTAGATCGTTGAAAAGACTTAGGGCTTTCTCCTGAATCATACTGAGACACCACAACAGGGGTCAAAACCTTACCAGGTACCGGCGCGCCACAGGACGGTCTGCACTCACACCTCACTCGACGTGAGTTCCGACCGGCAAAAGTAGCCGATGCGTTGTTCCGACCGGCAAAAGTCGCCGATGCGTTAATTTCATGTTTATGCATTTCTGTAGAGATGTTGTATTAAACATACTACAAATTGTACTATTGACTCAAACTTTTAATATCCTTGTGTTTTAACTGAATGTTTTCTCGAAGTCTACTTTTAAATTTACTCCATGGATAAAACGAAAAGATGAACGAAATAACCATCGCTGTGCGCGAGACCTGGAGTAAACAAACGTCCTGTACAGCGCCGTCCTCTCTGGGACCGGCGCGCCAGAGGACGGTAAGCTTTTGAACACTACTCCTCCCACTGGCTTCACCACTCTTACGCTTTACACCAGTCATTGCACACAGAGTAAAGTGTACAAAATAGGGCAGAAATTCACAGGAGAAGTACTGTATGCACAATGACCACACTTGTTGTTTTGGTGCGTCTAGCGTGTCGTCTGCATGGTCAGTGATAGTGGCGGCGCGGTGCGGCTGGCTCGCCTGCCAAATTTAAAAATTGCTCGCCCTTTTAAGACAATATTTTTGCAATTAAAGACTTCAGAAACGATGTACGTATCGGCCGTTTGTACGTAATTCGGATGTACGTAATTCGGGGACGAACTGTATTTATTTCTGAGAATATATTCATTCAGGCACAGTTTAGGTAAAACATACATGTGCTGTAACAATTTTTTAGTTGAAAACGATTCGAAAAACACGTACCCTCTAGCCCTGTTCAAGGAGAAGACTGGGAGGAGCTGTTTGGTGCTTAAGACAATGACAAGGAAAATGATTTTGATGGATTTTAATGAAAATATTCAGAAAGACCCTGGCACTGTCAAGGAAAGTGGCTGCTGAAGGCTTCCAGGACATGAAAGAGGACGAGATTAGGAAGCTAATTGAAGAGCACGACACTGAGCTGACCGAGGAGTATCTACAGGAGTTAGTAGACTCAGGCAAGGAAGAGGAAGCGAAAGGGAAAGAGGATGAGGAAGAGCACCAAGAAATAACATTGGAGAAGTTGGGGGAGATGACCAGGAATATTGAGGCACTGAAAAACCTGGCCTATAGTATGGACCCCTTCCCATGGTGCGTGCCCTGAAATTCATGTGAGGGATGGATGACGTTTTCACTCCATACAAAAACATCATGGAAGAAATGAAAGAAAGAGACGACAACTTCCCATCACCATGTTCTTTGATCACCGAAGGAGAGATTTAACACCATCAATCACTGGCGGCAGTGAGGAAGCAGCTGAATCCACCGTCGCCCCCACTTCACCACCTGTTATGGAATTGAGTGACGATGAGCCCGATGACCCCCGTCCTATCGCCGAGGATAGGTACTGTACAGTAAAGTGAAATTTGTATCTTTTTTTTTTTAATGGCTTTTCTTGCCATGTTTATTGTTTGTAAAAATGCACAGTACAGTTCAGTACTGTACATAGGAAGTGGAGGTGCAGTTTTTCACAAAACATTTGTGTTCGTTGTCGGCAGTAGTGACGGTGAGGAGGGAGCGGAGGGAGCGAGTTGGGAGGAGTGGTGGTGACCTTGATATGCTTATCATGAGAAATGGCCAAAACTATAAATTTAAGGTATATAGAAAGCCCACACAGGTAGACAGTTTCATTCACTTTTTATCGAATCACCTTGAGTCTACCAAAATGTCAGTTTTTTCTGCTATGTTCTTAAGATGTCTGCGTATTTGTGACCCTGAATTTATTGACGATGAATTGAAACGCATTCGTTCCATTGCACAGAAACTCGGGTACCCTTCTGTGTTTGTTGATCGTTGTTTTAAAAGGGCTAAAAAATCCTTTCTTTCCTCTCAAACCAGACAAGTTCCTACACTTAAATATTTTGACGGCCCTATCGTAATGAATTTGTCTCGTTAGTTCGGTCCCTCAAGCTTCTAAATATTAATGTTGTTTTCAAGTATGACTCGACCATTACCAATATGTTAATAAGGAATAGCCCAAGTTTGAATGTAAATGGAAGTGTTTATTGTATTCCATGAAGCAAATGTAATTGTAATTATGTAGGACAGACAGGAAAAACACTGCAGCTCAGAATCAAACAACATAAGTATAATATCAGAACAGCATCTGAAAGCAGTGCCTTGTTCGTTCATGTTAGGAATAATAATCACCCCATTGCTTGGGAAAAAAGCTTAGAAGTATTTAAATCATCTTGTGTCACAGAAAGACTTCTGGTTGAAGCTAGTTTGATTAAGGAATTAAAATCAATAAACCTTAGTGATGGTCAGTTCAAAACTGATAATATGTTACATAAATTTATTTGTCAGTGGCCCAAGGTTAAAAATGCTTTGAAAACTTTTGATCTAAATGTATGATAGTTATTTTGTGGGTCTCTTATTTTTGACCTGACCTGACTAGTCACATCACCCCCCTTCTCTTAAGCTCCTCTACATTTGTGTTGGTGTGGGGATTAGTGGATGACATCATTATGACCTGACCTCATGTTTTTAAGGTCACCCTGTATATTTAAGCCTCTCTCTGTCCATGTAATCCAGTTGCCTCTGAAGATGTCTTGAATAAAGACGAAAGCTAAGGTGCTCCGTTGTTTCCATTTTCCCGTGTGGTTTTATCAAGATTTATCTTATCCACATTTTCATTGTGGATTTACATGAAATATATATACAGTAATACCCCGCTTAACACGGTTTCGCTTAGCGCGATTTCACGTATACGCGGTGCCTCGCCAGAGCCGAACTTTCACTTAACGCGGGTTTTTCCACGTATACGCGCAGAGTGTCCGGCTCCAGACGCTATTTTTAGATTCGCCTGACTGCCTGCCTGCCTGTTTTAGCTCATAAAATTCATACAAATTACCCGGCCAGAATATAATTTACATTGCTGAAATTCTTACAATTTGATGATCATTTTGAATATAAACATCATATATTTTGCATTAGACATACAAATTTTAGATCTAATGTTTACTCTGAGTAAATATGTTATCTTTTGTGCAAAATATATGACATTTATATTCAAAATATTCCTGGTCTTACAAGGAATCTAGCAATGTCAATTATATTATCCTAACTTTAGTTTGAGGTATTATTTATTAAAAATCTAGTGGTTTTCCCCCCAAAATTTCTCAGAGAGGGAAGAGCCAGCAGTGTAGTGTGAGAAAAGGGGGAGGGAGTAAAGTCCATTATTTGAATGGACATTAACTTGGCGACCGTATTTCTCTTAAGTATTAATTGTGTGCATATACCATCATAAAATTAAGATGTTATTTTTACTAGAACATAGGTATTGTGTCGGAAAAAGTAGAGTTTGGGGGTCGGGCCAGTCTCTATTGGAATTAATCCCATATGTTCTGTTGTTCCATTTATGCGGATTTCACTTAACGCGGTACCCTGTGGGTTCAATTGACCGCGTAAATCGGGGTACTACTGTATACTATTTTGACCCAAACATTTCTCTGGTAGGGAGGGAAGGTGGGAGGGACCCAGCAAGCATGGGAAGAGGGGGGGGAGAGGAGGTGGGGTATTTTGATTGACAGATAGTGTCTGGGTGAAGTATAATTTGTTTATTTACTGAAGAAATTTGTTTTTAGTTCATAAAATTCTTACAAATTACCCGGCCAGAATATAATTTACATCGCTGGAATACTTACAAGATGGTGATCATTTTAAATATAAACAGCTTAAAATCTGCATTAGACATACAAATTTTAGTTGTAATGTAAGGAGATGATGAAAATTCGCAAACATTTTATCTGTTGTGCAAAATATATGTTTATATTCAAAATATTCCGTCCTGCAAGGAATCCAGCAATCTCAATTATATTATCTCAACTTTAGTCTGAGGTATTATTTATTACTATACCTTAGAATCTAGTGTTTTCACCCAAAGATTTTTCAGAGAGGGAGGAGCCATTGAGCATGGGAAGAGGGGGGGGGGGTGGGAGTTGAGTCCATTACTTGAATGGACATTAATCAGCGACTGTATTTCTCTTAAATATTAATTGTGTGTGCATACCATCATAAAATTACGATGTTATTTTTACTACAACATAGGTGTTGTGTCGGAAAAAGTGGAGTTTGGGAGTCGGCCCAGTCTCTTTTTCAATTAATCCCATATGTTCTGTTATTCCATTTACGCGTTTCTCGTTTTACGCAGACCTCCGTGGCTTCAATTGACCATGTAAATCGGGTATTACTGTATATATATATATATATATATATACAGGTAGTCGTCGACTTACGACCTATGCGACTTACGTCTGTTCGACTTTACGACCGGCGGTACGACAGTTTTGGCCCCAGCCCCAGTGTAAATAATAAACCAATTGTACTGTAGTATGCAGTGATTTACTTAAACCTGACGACCGTAACAATAATGAACAAAGAAAATGTTGATAAAATATGACTTAAAGATGATTATATTATCATTACACATTACAGTATAATATACGTAAGGTAATTATAACATAGGCCGACTTACGACCAGATCAACTTACGACCGGTCGGCAGTAACCAATCTAGGTCGTAAGTCGACGACTACCTGTATATATATATATATATATATATATATATATATATATATATATATATATATACACAGTACTGCGTCGGTTAACGTCCAACCGAACAACGTCCGTGGCCCCCCCCCCCCCCCCACAACTAAAAAAAAAAAAAAAAATCAGTGACGCCAGCTGGACCACCACTCCACGACCCCCTGATGGAGACACGATGATCCTTCCCAAACTGGTCAGATATTATGTGTTAAAGGAATATGCTTCCTATCTTAGGCTATTTTTAAACATTTGCCTCCAGGTGTAATGTTAACCTACATCTATTGAGGATAAAATCTTTCACCTACAAATTGACAATAACACATTAGCTGTAATCAGACATATCTAGTTGCCTCAACAATTGCAACCCCAGTTGCAATTGGGGTTGCAATTTCAAATTCTGTGGCATTACTAAGTATAGTGAAGTCTCTGGTGCACTCTAAGATTAAGAGCGAAAACGGAGGACTCAGGCGTCCTGATGTGAGAGAAAACGGACTCGTATGATGGGGGACCAAATAAAAAAAGCATAGCTACATGTTTTGTGGACTACAGTATTAAGCATACCCTTTTCATCTCTTTGTAATAAACCTAGCCATGCCTATGTATGTTTATGATATTTACCATAACATTATATATATATTTAGTGGGTATAAATGGTCGTAAAATGGGAAACTTGGGGTTAGGTCTTGGGTGCCTGGAACCAATTAGAATAAATCCCATAGGTTCTGTACTTTCATTATCGGCGGGGTCCCAATTAGACGCTATAAGCAAGGGATGACTGTACTGTACTGTATATACTTGTGACACTGGCCAGTTGCTTCTGGTGTTATGGTACAGGGGTGCCAAGTGACAGCAATAAACAGGAATAAACAATTAAAATTTAAATTGAAAAAAAAAAAACATTCAAATAATGGGACCTAGTGCGGGCACAGACACGTATGCATCGCGTAATCTTATAGATTGTGCTGCCAGGTGTACGTTATCTAGTGAATTTAGTCAATATTGTACAGTAACAATGGACCTAAGTGCAAACCTGTATTGTACATGTACTTAATGATTATGGTACTAAAATTGTTATGTCTATTCCAAATATAGCTTGTTTATACAGGTATTCAAATAAATTACTATCTTACAAGAATCCCTCCAATGTAAGTTATATTCACCCAGGTCGTTAGGGTGGCAAATTATGAGAAGAGCTTAGTCACTCTTAAGTAACGATAAATAAACACGCAGGCAGGCCTTCAGCGCCAACTGTCATCTTATCTCAAATAAATAAATAAACAAACGCCAGACATTCTGTCACCTCACCTCCCCCCCCCCCCTTCCCATCCTCCTTGTGTTCCCAGACAAAAGATTGGTGATTTCAACTGTATTTTTGGGTAGATTTACATAAATTTCTTCATTTATTTTCATCCATTTACATGCACACACCATACTAAAAGAAATGTAAAAGAAATAAATGACCTTAGTGCAAAGCTGGAGTGTACATGTACTAATTTGATTACGGTACTAAAATTGTTATGTCTAGTGCGAATTACATGTTTATAGTCAAATAAATCAGTATCTTACAAGAATTCCAGCAATGTTAATTATATTCTCCTAGGTCATATCACTGGCATTTTAAAATGAGAGATGCTTAGTAGGACTGTTAAATAAACACACAGGGACCTTCGGCTCAAACTTATCACCTGAACCCCCCCACCCACACCTCTCACTGGCTCCGTCCCTCCCTCCCTAATCTGCTCAGCCGGGGGTTTATTTAGGCTTACAGTTTTTATTTTATATAATATCTCAGACTAAAGTTAGGAGATTATAATTTGCATTGCTGGAATCCTTGCAAGACAGCCAATAATTTGAATATAAACGTCATATATTTTACTCAAGAGATAAAAATTGTTGTACATTAGAGTAAAGCACTGTAGTACATTTATAATATAAATTTTTTCAACTGCATTTTTGGGTAGATTTACATAAATTTCTTCATTTATTTTCATCCATTTACATACACACACCACACTAAAAGAAACGTAAAAGAAATAAATGACCTTAGTGCAAAGCTGGAGTGCACATGTACTAAATTGATTATGGTACTAAAATTGTTATGTCCAGCGCAAATTATAGCATGTTTATATTCAAATTAATCAGTATCTTACAAGAATCCTAACAATGTCAAATGTATCCACCCAGGTCATGTCACTGGCTTTTTATAAGAGAGAAGCGCGTTAGACCTTGGGCCGGTGCCAACTGTCAAACGTACTACCTCCCCTCCCTCCACGCCCTCTCGCTCACTCGCTCCCTCCCTCCTTCCCTCCCTCCCTCTCCCCCAACTGCCCAGCATTGCTGGAATCCTTGTGAAACAGTGAATAATATTAACATAAACGTCATGTATTTTGCACAAGAGATAAAAATTAATCACCTGTATCACAGTAGAGTAGTGATTTAAGAGTAAAAGTGTATATGTACGTATATACTGTAGTAGTCCACATACACGTAAGTATAAATAAAAAGTACATGTGATGATCGGACAACGTCCATTTCGGTTAATGTCACGTTTCCAAGAACGTATCTAGGACGTTAACCGGCGCATGACTGTATATGGTAAATGGAAAGAGGAGGACACAAAATTGCATACGTTGTCACAGTTTGATTGCTCGTTTTAAAATGGCGACCGCGTGGTCGCTTGTTGTCACTGTGCAGCTGTGGCGCTCACGCATGCACGTGCACACACAAAAACCCGCTAAATTTAAGAAGTTTGAGTTTTCGAAAAGTCCGGATTCTCAGGTGGTCCGGATTTTTGAACTTCTACTTTATTCAAATGTTAATACAACCAGTCTAGTTCATATGTGTAAGGGCTAAGTGTCAACTTTGCTTCAATAGCCTTCCTCCCATGTAATGGCTAGAGAGATAAATAAGTAACCCGGGCAAGAATCTGTTACTGCCCAATATGTGTACAATGGCAGGAAAAACTAATCATCCAAACAACAAAATTATGCTGCAGGCAATGTACAGTATCTACCTTGTTAAATCAGAATTCAGTTGCTTCAATGACCAGTAAGGAACCAGATCTTGGAATCCTTAAAACTGAGGTTTATTTGTTATGAAATTCAACCAAATAGGCATTCCCTGCCCATATAGGGCTTAACTTTAAGGGGGGAAGAATGAGATCTTGGATATTTGTTCAAAATGGGGTTTCAAACTTTAATCAGTTTTTGCATTCACAGATTGAATGATCTTTATCAATTGCCACATGGGAGATACATTTGAATCTTTCATTAGCAGACCCTTCTCATTAATAGATATATTCTCAATCTGATTTTGTTGTCCACTAATGGGAATCATCAAGGGTAAAGATTGATAAGAGTGAGATCTTTTGTTGTCCACTAATGGGAATCATCAAGGGTAAAGATTGATAAGAGCGAGATCTTATGTTGTCCACTAATGGGAATCATCAAGGGTAAAGTCTGTTAAGAGTGAGATCTTATGGGAATCACAGAGGTAAAGTCTGCTAAGAGTGAGATCTTTTCCATTATAAATTTTTCCATGAGGTCCAGCTTGTATGACATCTGTTATTGTCGATAGGAACCATTACAAATAAAATCCAGAACACATCCAGCACACTTCTGAGCATGTCTGGTTACAATTGTCATCCTTTTTGGCTTATTTGAAAAAGAAGCCCTAATACAACACTTCAATATCTGATTTTATAAGCATTAGTTATGCTTAAGTTAATTGATTTTAAATATTTATCTCTCTTGACCCTTGCTCAGCCATAATGACCTTTGATGATGTTGGTTATGAAAAAAAAAATCTGAACTTTAATCATTTCTAAAGAAACAATTAAACTAATAGAAAATTATACTTTTTTTTTTGTCTTACCTGATCTTGATTGTCTTTATGCCTGTACACAAGGCTTGCAATTAGCCTAATGAGATCACATTTGAAGCCAAAAGCAGGATGAGTTTCAGCAGTAGCCATTTGTTCTTCATCAGTGAGATCAGATAATTGGTTCAGGGGTGTGAAGGCATTCCCACCCATCTTTCCGATGTCAGTCATGCACCGCAATAAATCTACAAAATATTGAACATTAATTTTTTGAATAAGACAAATGGGTGGTAATTGTTGCAGTTGTTCAAGACTTTTCATGGGTTCTATATACAAGACTAGTTTTATGATATGATTGTTATTGATATCTGCTATATTCTTATTGTCTACTTAAAACAATATGGTTTTACATATAAATCATTAAGTTTAAGCACTGAGAATAACATTTATGAGTGATCTAAGCAAAATAACAAATGTCATCAATAATTCAGTAACTTAAATCCATGTGGACAGATGTGGCTTCAGGTTGTATCTCTCTAGTCCGGCAACCTCGGGACCTGACCGGTGCCGGAACATGGAAATTCACCCTTTTCCTGGATAGATAGTGACTTGTGCTTATGCTTGGAAGCACTAGCACCACTTTCTCTGCATCATGGTCTCTTTGAAGACACATTGAAGGGTTAAATGTCGTATAGTAGCTTCTCAAATTTCGCGAGTTTTTAATTCTTAACGTATTTTATTGGAACACAAAAAATAAATAAATAAAAATTTTAATGGTGGAAACTTGAATTTCGACGGGTTTGAATGGCCCGCCAACGTGCAGACGATGTGCATAATCGTGTAAACAGCGTCATTTCTCTTATGTACAAAAGATTCATTATTGTTTATTACTGAATGTTATTTTTATTGAATTAATGTTTGTGTGTGCAAAATGAGCAATACAATTCATTAATAATACGTAGAATATTAAAACACACGAGGAAATGACACAGCATTGTATTCGTTGATTACAAAGCCAGTGACTGACTGGTTCTACATATAAAACTGAAGAAAATAAGACCTTGGTTGTAGCTGTAGTAAAATTAATATGGTTGTTTTTAGTAACGTTATTTAATGTTAATAAATGGAACAATAGAAGTAGCTAACGATAATGGTAAAGAAAAAAAAAGAGAGATCGCGTATGTAAGTGCGCACACGTGAAAACATATCGTCATTACTTTACATAAGAATATGAAAGCAACACTTATTTACTGTTCATATATATTTTAATTAATGTTTCTGAATTTGTTTTTATTGAATTAATGTACGTGTGTGCAAAATTAACAATACAATTTATTAATAATAAGTGGAATATTAGAGGAGACGAGACGGGTGCAGGCATTGTTTATGTTAAAGCTTACGAAACCAGTGACCGATTGGTTCTACATATAAAACTGAAGAAAATAAGACCCTGATTTTAGCTGTAGTAAAATTAATGTAAAAAAAATAATATGGTTGTTTGAAGTACTGTACCTGTAATGTTATTTAATGTTAATAAATGGAACAATATAAGTAGCTAACCATTACATGAGAATATGAAAGCAACACTTATTTACTGCTCATATATATTGAAGGGTTAAATGTTGTACTCTGTATAGACAAGCACACACACACACACAGAGAGAGAGAGAGAGAGAGAGAGAGAGCTGCCGGATGTAAACAAACCTTAATTTCCCGCGGCTTATATATATATATATATATATATATATATATATATATATATATATATATATATATATATATATATATATATATATATATATATATATATATATTCAGAAATTTCAGAGTAATTTCGAATGCCCCGCCATTAGCGATACTGAGCGTTCAAGGTCGTCTGAGGGAAGAGAGCGCTCCCCGCACATAGTGGGAGTTTGTGGAACTAGGCCTATATGATATTTAATGTAATTTGCCGAATTAATAATGATGTGATTCATGAAGTTAAGGGACTATTATTGAATTTGAAATTATTATAGATCGTTTAGCAGTCTGAATGATGTTACGGGTGTCCCAAGGAGTTATTAGTTAGGCGGAAAATAAGTCACGTAGGCCTAAGCTCACGCCTTGAGAGAACGCGACGAGGCCTCTCCCTCAGTCCCGGATAGCACTCACACAAACAAGACGTCTCTGCGCGTCTGTCCCAGAAATAGTCACGTGGCCTAGTCACCTGTGCTGAAATATTGCAGTATAACAAGTAAGTCTCATTCGATCTCAGACAGGGTTAGATAGGGCAGTGATAAAGTAAACTAGAGCTAACAGTGAGTTCATTTCAGGGTTTCCGTGAGAACCCACTTGACTGGAGTTGACCCGGAGTTGACTGCGAGAGATTGACTGCCGTTTGAGACTGCCGTGGATGGTTGAGGGTGGCGATTGTCGCCATTGGACCGAGCAAAGTAGGCCTGTCACTGTTTAGCGGGGTAGCAAAGGATCTCTTGAGTGAACGAGTGCTCCCGACAACTAAACGACCCGGGACCAGCAGTGGGTGATCAGTTCTTACCACTCCGGGCACATCACCACGTGTCCCGAGCTGCTAGCGAAACCCTCTTGCTAACGGGACGCTAAAGCTTCTCTCAACTGTACAAGGTCTGATTGGCTCACTCCCGTCCGCTTTATGGACGCACTGGGAGTACACTGAGGCTATCTGAGTAGACTAATGGTCACACACTGAGACCGTGAGTCTAGGCCTCTAGGAGATACCTGGAGGAACATTTTCCCTCACTTATTACGGGTGTAGTTTAATAGTTTCTAGATAATTTTGATAATATTGTTTTGAATGTTTGTGCCATCAAGTGGAACCAGAGTGATACTGTGATTGATTCTTTTAATGCCTCTGATTGTTCTTCATAATTCTGATCTCAGGTATAACCTTGTTCCCCAGAGTAGTGGTTAGGTTAGGTTAGGAAGTGTGCATCTGTTGGGGTGCTATAATTTTGTTGAGTGCCCTTAAGGCCTATTCATTGTAGAGTATTTAATTTCATGTTTTATTACCATTTCCTCAGTGACTGATATAATTTTGTTGAGTGCCCTTAAGGCCTATTCATTGTAGAGTAGTTAATTTCTTTTTTTAACACCTAAGTGACTGATATTATTGTGTGAAAGCCTTTAAGGCCTGTTTCATGTGTGCACGCAACAGTTCTTAATACTTCAAATTTATTGTTGCCTGAGGTTCTAATAATTTTTATATCATGTATAACTTTTATTCCCCAGAGTAGTGTTTTAAGTTCAAGTTAAGAGGTGCGCATATTGGTGTACCATTATTGGATTGTGGTTGTAGTGTTGGAGGGAATATAAGTGTCTAAATTTTACAGTGTGTCTCATTCATCCCAGTCACAGATGCTATCCTTCCACGGGTCACGGACAATTTATTTTGTTTAGTAGATTTAAGTGTTCTTGTGCTGGTTCAGGATTTTTCTCAAAGGGGCGCTTCCACTGCCATTACCATCTATTAATTTTGAATAAACCCCAAGTCAAGTGAGAAATTAAAGTCCAGTAAATTCCGACCGGTTATATATATATATATATATATACATACATATACATATATATATATATATATATATATACAGGTAGTCGTCGACTTACGACCTATGCGACTTACGTCTGTTCGACTTTACGACCGGCGGTACGACAGTTTTGGCCCCAGCCCCAGTGTAAATAATAAACCAATTGTACTGTAGTATGCAGTGATTTACTTAAACCTGACGACCGTAACAATAATGAACAAAGAAAATGTTGATAAAATATGACTTAAAGATGATTATATTATCATTACACATTATAATATACTGTACGTAAGGTAATTATAACATAGGCCGACTTACGACCAGATCAACTTACGACCGGGCGGCCGTAACCAATCTAGGTCGTAAGTCGACGACTACCTGTATATATATATATATATATATATATATATATATATATATATATATATATATATATATATATATATATATATATATATATATATATATATTATATATTATATATATAAGGGAATTAGCCCATCCGGGTATAGGTCACTGACCCACATTGGGGCCTGAGGGGCAAAAATTTAATACTCCTGTAATAATAATTCAGATAAGTAAAAAAAAAGAAAAAAAAAAGTTGCCTATCTACCTATTGGACAAACTAAAATCGTTCCGGACAACAGGAGTTTCCGGACCACAGAATGCCGGACTAGAGAGGTACAACCTGTATTATAATAACAAGGGTTCCTGGCAGACCATACTTGTCTACAATGTCTGGTGCTGTAAAAACACTATGATCACTTATCCATTCATAATTTCGACTTTAATACTCCTGTACTTGTTATGATGGTAAGAAAGCAAAAGGCATAAAATTTGCTTAAAATAGAAGGGCATGTAGAGATTCATAGGATTTATGTGAACATCTCCCAACAGCTACTAACATTATATCCTGTACGTGACAACATAAATGGAGCTGAGCACTCAGAAGCTGTCTGATGTAAGCTTAACCAAATTGTCTCTCCCAGTTGGTCCCTAATGACTTGTTGATGACCTTTCATCCCTGATGCTATGTATAAACATTGAGATGACACTGTACTTACACAAACTTGTGATGATAAGGCTGGAGTCTTGTTGAAGCAAGTATCTCCAAGCATCAGATGCTGCAGCTGTGCACACAAAATTTGCAAGTCTCACTAACACCTAAAAATGTAAAAGAATTAGGTTTCATTAATTTACAAAATACACTCAGTGTTCCTTTAAACTTCTTGACTGTTGCATCTTTTATAAAAAAAAATGGTTGTGATACACCAAGAGCTGCAATACACTTGTAACTATTTTCATCAGTCCAATAACTTTGTCTTGGATAAAACTACCATGAAGTATCAACTAAATACCTGAGAACCATCTTGTTGAAGCTGACCTGCATGGGTGCATAAAATCTTGTCTGCCTCACTCTGGAAAAAAGATTTTACTACAGTACATACATCATGCAATTTAGTTTATTTGTTGCTCTAATGGTGTCAAAAATCATTATACAACAGTGAATTGGGGTAATAAAAATGACTAATTCAGAGTTGCAGCCACGAAAGAACTGTATGGAATATACAGGCACTCCCGACTTACAACAGCAATACGTTCCTGGACCCTGATCATAAGTTGATCTGTTCATGACTTGGAATATTATAAATTCACAATAAAATACGTACTGATGCACAAGTGTGTGCATGTGTGGTAGTGAATTAAAGATCAGCTGTAGAGGAGTGCTTGGCAACACTCATCTCTCTCATTACCCCCACCTTTCTCCTTTCTCTCTCCATATTTTAAAATGTTATGTAATGGTAATGTAATACAATGATATCCCCGTTAGCCAGAACAATTGGTGCAGAGCACTTCCGGGGATGAGAGATTTCCGGCTAATCAGACGAATTTCTCAAACCTGGAAAAATTCCTTATCCCCGGAATATTTTCCGGTTACTGGGAAAAGTTTCAGTTTCTAAACTAGACATCCTGCACACACAGACATTAGCCCACTTCCCCAAAATGTTACTGGGTGCTGGGGATGTTTTCCTTGAGCTTAAACTACTGGAGTCCATTAATGAAGTTCTAATTAAGTTAAAACTCCATTTCTTTACTATAATAATCCAGAATAGTTTATCTAAAAGTTTGGTAAAGTAAATATATTTGAAAATTAAAAATCTGTATGATATGGGCATGAATGAAATTGTGTTACAGCAAAGACTGGTATTTTCCACTCCCATGGAGCTGTGGGGGATTAGCGGGTCTCGTGTACCTGAAGTGAGGCAATGTCAGGTGGAGGTAGGGTGGGGGATTAGTGGTCTCATATTACAGACATTCCGATGGAATATCAGATCACCCTTTCTTGGGTGGGGAATTAGTGGGTCTCATGACCTGAAGATGTCTTGAAAAAACTCGAAACCTAAAGAATTTTTAGGGAGTTTGTGATAAGTAGAAGTATAAATGAGCAAAGTTGTATCCCTTCAACATTACATAACATTTTAAAATATGGAGTGATTAAGTAGAAAGGTGTGGGAAATTAGAGAGATGGAGTGGAAATGAGTGTTGCCAAGCACTCCTCAACAGCTGATATTTAACTCGTCACACACGCAAATTTGTCACACAATAAGATCCTCACTCCTTATGTCTGCTGTCTTAATTCCCTTGTTTGGGGTATGTGGGTGGTGTTGGAGTGCGTGTGGGGAGGGTGTGTGTGTGGCTGGTTGTTGGAGTGTGTGTGATGGTGTGTAATGTTTGGCTGAAGAGTGTGGGAGTCAACCTTTTTGGGGGCTGAGGGGGGGTAGTCAGTTTCCCCCCCCCCCCCCCCCTTCCTCACTCAAGCTTGGCTAATTGTGATGGGGAGATGAATTTTATACCATAATGATCCTTAATAAATTCTCTACGAAATGTTTCCAATAAGATATCCTTAAACGAAATATTTCTATACGATATACAGTGGTCCCTCGGTTAACGAGCACAATTCGTTCCAGAAGGTTGCTCGTTAATCAAAAAATTAGTTAACAGAAACCATTGTTTCAATGGGTTTTTGGGTAATTGGTTCCAACTCACCGAAAATTGCCTAAAACCAACAAAAAAGGTAGTAAAGTACACTTACTTTGAGGTGTGTATGTAGAAGGCTCCTGGATGATGATGGGAATTAGAATGGGGGTGGAGGAGAAGGGAGAAGAGAAGGCATTGGGGTGAAAGAGAAGGCATTGGGGTGGAAGAGAAGTCACCCCATGGCGCCATTTCACCCATAAAATTTTAGTTCTCTTGGTGTAATTCAAGATTATTTTCTTTAAATCAACACTGCACTGCATTATATATTGTCAATATGTAAAATAAATTTCAAATTGACCAATAATTTGCTTGGAAACACACAAAAATAGTGTTTAGTTGAAGAGAGTCTCAAGCAAGATGTTACCTCCACTGAAAAGACACAGAGACTGACGCCTGTATGGTGTGTTGACAGGCTGTTTGGCGCGCAAAATACTAGCTTCCTATACTTCAATTGTTAAAATGACTAAAAAATTTAATATGAAACTTTTAAAATTATTGAATAGTACAAACTTCTTGATATTTACTAAAATAGTAAAGAATTTAAGCCCAAGAACCGATTTCTGTATTGGCGGACTAATACTACAGCTGGTGGACCGCCAATGCAAGCGAAAACATGTGGAGGGGTGCTCGTTAAAACTCATTAATCGAGGGATTACTCGTTAACCGAAGTTAAGAATCTTATGGAAGGTAATTCGTTAACCGAAATCTCGTCAACCGAGGCGCTCGTTAACCGAGGGATCACTGTAGTGATGGGAATTCCATTCTTTTATAAAAAAATTTAAAAAATGTTGATACCGGAGTCAGTGAAATCAGTTCCAATTTCATTAGACACCATTTTTTTTTATCAAAATAATCCTGAATGCTTTATCTAAGAGTTTGGTTCAATAAATATATTTAAAAAAACAAAAGCTCTATATGATACAGGTGTGAATAGAACTGTTTCTTTAATCTTCACCACTGATCGGCTCGTTAATCACTTGGGTGATCGGTCACATATCTGTTACACACTTCACTTAATTGACTGTAATACATAACTAATCATGTCTTAACACTCGTGATGAAGGTTGGGTGGGAGATTATTGGGTCAAGTTACTAACCTGACCCAGTGTTGGGTGGGTGATTAGTGGGTCTTATGAGCCTAAATATGTCTTGAATGACATTATTTTTTACCTATGAGGTACAGTAAAAGCTCGATTAACCGACTTTCGGATTAACCGTCAATCCCGAACTCCTATTTTTTTTTTTTTTTTACGGGGTTTAGACCACCCAGGCTCAGGTCACTGACCTACATCGGGGCCTGGGGGGGGCTATAATATAATAATATTAATAATGATAATGCTAATAATAATAGTAATAAAGAACCATAAAGAAATGCAAAAATGACAAAAAAAATCAAGAGTGAGAAACACTGTACTACCTGTACAGTATGTATGTTGTGTTGTCAATAGTAAGAGAAACAATTGAGACCCTGCAATTGTGTGTAAATGAGGTAGAAACTCAGATCAGCAACTTGGGACTTGGTCACAATTTTTGTGATGACATATGTTCTTTGACTTTTCCATTTTTTATTCACGGTTTCTGTGCTGGTTCATATTTATTTACTAAAGTGGTTAATGTTTTAAAGCAAATTCTTTTGAAATCTGAATGGCAAATGAACAAAAATGAATAGAGGGACTTAAATGAGGTAGGTTAGGGAAAGGTACTTTGAAAAGGGTATGTTTTATTTCCGTAGACTTTATGTACTATTAACCGACCTTTTGGATTATCGTCGGCCCCTTCCCCCCATATGTGGTCGGTTAATCGAGGTTTTACTGTATATACATATAGTACTATACTGTATTGTTTATGAGAGGTACATGTCTTAATAAGCACAGATTATTACAGTAATGTAACTGTACTAATTAACGAAAAACAAATACAGTTGTACTCCGCTTTACGCGGTTTCGCTTTACGCGGTTTCTCAAATACGCGGTGCCTCGCCAGAACATAACTTTCACTTAACGCGGTTCATCTACCCATATACGCGCAGAGTGTCCGGCTCGACGCTATTTTTAGATTCGCCCCACCCGCCTGCTCCTTCCTCCCCCTGGGCAAGCCGCGCGGTAAGGTTGCGCAGTGCATGTCTCTGTTGCGTTATCACTGACGTCATATGACGTATCGGACTGTGATTGGCCATGCATCCCTACCCCCCTCTGCTGCTAGCTGTAATTGGTTTAAAGTAATATGACGTGTCCACCCGGGGAGGGAGGGAGGAAAGACGACGCTTGACCTCGCCGCGGCAATTTCATCCCTCAAGGCCACACCATGTATACGTGCATCCATTTTTCTTTGAAATGGCTTCCGCCGGATCACCACCGCCACCAGAGAGAAACCTTTCCTTACCTGGACCCAGCCGCCCTAAGCCAAAGAAGACACGACGTTCCTTAAGCTACAAAGTGAAATACCAGATCATTCAAGATTTGGAGAAAGGAACACGTCAAGCTGATCTCGTGCACCAGCATGGAGTGAACGAATCTACGATTCGTACTATTAAGAAGGATGCAGCCAAGATCAAAGAGCACATGACAATCACAAAGTCTGCAGGTGCTTCAATGATGAAGTATTCCCAAAACAAGGTGCTGCTAAAGGTGGAAAATTTGCTGGCGAGTTACTTGATTCGTCAGGCGCGACGCAACATGGCGGTGGACACGCGATCCGTTCAAGAGTACGCACGTGAACTGTACGCAGCAGTGTCATGTAAGATGGGAATTGCAGAGCCCAAACCCTTCAATGCTTCCTCTGGTTGGCTGCATAGATTTAAGAAGAGGAACAAAATCACCAACATCAACATTGGTGGTGAAGAAGCGAGTGATGACCGTGTGGCGGCTAGAGATTTTCCTCCATTCTTACGTGAGGTTATGGAGGAAGGGCAGTTCACTGACGACCAGGTGTTCAACATGGACGAATCCGGCCTTTTTTGGAAAAAGCTGCCTACCAAGACCTTCGTTGTCCAGTCTGCCAGCAAGGTTCAGGGTCGGAAGTTGCAGAAGGAGCGCATCACCGTCCTCTTTACCACCAATGCCTCCGGTACCTGTAAACCAAAGTTATCGGTGATTCACACAGCCCGCAAGCCGCACGCCTACAAGAATATGGACATGAACAAGCTTAATGTCCACTGGCTAACCGCACATAAGGCGTGGATGTTCTCTGCTCTGTCCCTCTCCTGGTTTGACGACTGTTTCGTTCCAGACGTCAAGAAATTCTGCGAGCAACAGAATGTTCCATTCAACATTTTGTTGCTCCTTGACAACGCACCTGGACACTCGCCCCTACTTATGGATCGTCACCCCAACGTAAAAGTGGTCTTCCATCCTCCCAACACTACGTCATTAATCCAGCCCATGGACCAGGAGTTGATCTGCAATGTGAAAGCTGCGTACTCTGCAAAGACGTTCAAGCTCCTGAACGACTCTACCAACACAAAGGATGAGTTGCGTAAGATGGATGACACCGACAGCGAGAGTAAAAGCGACGAGGACAAGGAACAAGAGGTGGCGACTCAAGAAGTTCTCGTCAAACAGTTTTGGAAAAAGTTTAACGTCAAACAAGCTGTAGACTTCTTGGTGGAGGCATGTGATCGGCTGTCTATTGCTACGATTCGTCACGCATGGAGGCATGTTTTGCATGGCATACCAGGTGAGAAGAGGAGTTAACCTGTGACTGGTGAGGTTCAGACTGTTGCAGTAGCAGTGGACCTTGCCAGAGAAGCTGCGCACAGTATTACAGCTGAAGGCTTCTCCGAGACCACCAACGAAGACATCATGGAGGTGATCAGAGATCCTGAAATGACTGCCGATGAGATGTTGGAAGATGATCACGTCAGTGAAGAGGAAGGTGGTGCGTCAATCCCAGAAGAACACAAGTTAACGTATAGTAATATTAAGGGTGCCATAGAGTGTGCAGAGAAACTGAAGTTCTTCCTTTCCAACGACCATAATGATGACCACTATGAAGTCTTCCATACCCGGCTGGTGCAGGCTATGGAGCCATACATCAAGGTGTATCAAGACAACATCAACACTAGCCGTCAAAAAAGCATTACCGAGTTCTTCGCCCGCAACCCACCACAGCCAGCCAGAGCCAGTGATAGTGACAGTGAAGGTGACTTTGAGGGATTTGTCAGGGAAGCCCTAACAACTGTAACTGATAGTGATGCACCTAGTAATGGTGATTCACCTGAGGGCCAGTAATCTGCCCTCTGCCTCGGAACCAGCCTCCATCCCTGTATGCCGACCCATCTCTTCTTCTAAAGTAAGTGTTACACCTAACTTTTAGTTTTTCTAACCTAACCTTTATTTTTCCTAACCTAACCTCTTCTATATTACTTGTTTGTTCATGCCATCATAAAGTTAAGATAAAATTTTTACTACAACATAGTTGTGTGTCGTCAAAAAGTGGAGTTTGGGGGTCGGGCCAGTCTCTATTGGAATTAATCCCATAGGTTCTGTTGTTCCATTTACGCGGATTTCACTTAACGCGGTACCCTGTGGGATCAATTGACCGCGCAAATCGGGGTACAACTGTAAACATTATTGTACCATGAATGAGTCAGTATAGTAGACAAACAGTGAGGCGACCCTTTAGGGGAGGGGGTGTCGCGGTCACATTTACCTCTCCCCCCCCCCCCCCCCCCCGCCTTTTGAGGATAGATTATCGCTTATAAAATGTTAATGTAACATAGGGATTAATTTGAGTATAAATATAACTTATTTTACACACACACACACACACACACACACAGTGTGGCGACCTCACTGAGTGAGGACGTGTCACCTGGCACTCCGCAGCAGCCAATGTCATCACGTCGACCTATAGCTAATTTAAGGCAGTTCAGTACTTTTACGGAAAGACAATGCGTATTTTCAAGGTGTCAGCGACTGTGAGTGCTAGACTTGTGAATATATGCGTCCCAGTGTCACGATACCGTTGCACCGACCTGTTCCGGCAGAAGTTGTGTTCTGACCTCACTAGGGGAAAGGTCACGGCAGGGTTAGCTCCAGAGGGATAATTATCAGATATGGCCAGCGTTATGTGTGGTCTGGGGTCTGCGAGTTTGTTGGCCAAGCTGGAATGGGCCATGGAAGAATTGGAGAGGGCGAAGGAAGAAATAGAGAGGGCCACGTTGGAGAACCTGAAATTAAAAGAAGAGATGGCGAGATTGAAGGGGGAGGCGGGACAGAGAAAGCCAGTGTCTGACGAAAATTCAAGCGAGTGGAAGGTTGTAAGGAGAGGGATGACCAAATTGGTGATGAAGAAACACACCAAGGATATGTCAACAACGACATCAGCAGCTAAGTGTACCAACTCGTTCAGTCCCTTGATAGACGAATTGGACGTTAGTACAGTCAGGGACAGGGCTGACAAGGAAGGTATAAAAACTTTAATTGTTGGTAACTCACAGGTAAGGTACTTGGACAGGGCTTTTTGTGGTAAAAACATAAATAGGATGAGGGTGTGTTTTACAGGAGCTGGGGTGGGGGATATAATTGACAGGATGGACAATATCATGTCTGGTAATGGGAACAAACCCATTATCTGCCTCAGTGCAGGAGGCAATGCTATTGGCCGGTGTAGGAGCGAGGAGCTTCTTGATAAGTTCAAGGCAGCTATAGATCGTATTAGGACTAAGGGAGGGATCCCTATCATATGCGGTGTCCTGCCTAGAAGGAGAGTTGGCAGTGAATGGCTGTCAAGGGCAGTTGGTGTCAACGACCGTCTTGACAGATATTGCAAGTCAATATCAGTCCCATTCATTGACAACTGGGATGTAATAGGCCCCTGTCTCATCAACAGAACGTATTATATAAATGGGTCAATACATCTGATATTATATTCAGATTCACCACCCTGTAACTTTCCACTGTCTATGAGTAAGACATGAGATTGACACGTGAGCGGGCAACTTACCCAAGAGGGCGAGACCCGTAGCTCAGCATTTCTGTAAGCACGCACTGCGATGCCCCTAAGCTTCAGTAGCTCACCTCAACTCATATCGTAAGGACGTGACCTTACGTTTATCATACATAAACACCGTCCCTTTCTCATTCACTCCTAGACAGTGAGACTTACGGTTGATATACACTCAGGAATTATATCTACAACCTTTTATAATAAAACAAAGGAACTACCGTTTGGGTTTCGTTACTTAAAACCCAAATATAAATTTGTGTGAACGGACTGGTTAATTGGACAAGTAGCCGATTCACATAGGTGGCAAGCGGTGTGTACGGAGTCTTCAAACTGGTACTGTACATCCATTTTCATAGCAAAGGTAATGGTCTTACGTTGCCTCTTCACTACACTAGCATCAGTAGCACTTGGTGGGTGCTTGGAAGCCATTTCGTATGGTTAGAGAACAGTTTTGGAGCAAAAGCACTTAAGTACACACAAATAATGTGAAGTCATAACAGAGACTGGCTTGGCGTCGCATGGGGACGCTGTGACGTTCCGCGAGTGAGGGCAGCGCGCCGAGCCAAGAGAGCGTAGCGCGGTCAGACAAGAGCGGATGATGCGCTGTAGAAAGTAGTCAGTGACGACGCAAAACTACGTAGTATCAGATCACCGGGACGTTAAACAAATTTTTGGTCTCTCAAGTTCAGCGACGTAGTACCGAAACAATGTTAAGCGGGACGACGTTAAGCGAGGATTTACTGTACTTGTACCTAAAATGAATTTCAAAGAGGCTGTCATTCTAAAATGCTTTACATAATTCTTTGATATAAAACCTATATCTATACGTATGTGTGAGACTGAGTGTATTTAAAATTCTGCTTAAATAACTAAGTACCACTGCTCCCCCCCCCCCCAACACCTGTCAGATGTTACATGGTGTGAAGAATTCAGCCACTCATCAAATAGAATCGAAAAGTGATGTCACCACAGCCACACCTCAATTAGAGGGACAGTTCAAGATGAGTTTTAGTCAGACTCAGTCAATATGGAGGCAACAATCATCCACAAACTCCTCAACTGAAGGACCTTGACAGCTACTTGGCATGCCCAGGGGATGCAATGGCGTTACTGAGGTCATTCCCAACATTGTGACTTATCTCTCAAGCTTTGTGAATGAATTACCCTGTCTTATCTCACATAAGAACATAAGAATGGAGGAAACTGCAGCGGGCCTATTGGCCCATACTGGGCAGTCCCGTTTACACCCAACCCCTATTGCTCATATAAGCATCCAACCTATGTTTGAAGCAATTCAGCGTATTCGAGTTAATGATGATATTTGGTAACTTGTTCCATTCATCCACTACTCTGTTTCCAAACCAGTGTTTACCTATTTCACGCCTAAATCTAAATTTATCTAATTTAAAACCATTGTTACGAGTTCGCTCCTGGTTGGATAGTTTGAGTACCTTTGTAATGTCCCCTTTGTTTAGCCCTGCCTTCCACTTATACACCTCTATCAGGTCGCCCCTCGCTCTACGTCTCCCGAGGGAGTGCAAATTAAGATACTTTAACCTGTCTCTATACTCAAGGTTCCTAATGCTCGGGATTAGTCTTGTCATTCTCCTCAGAATTCTTTCCAAGGATTCTATATCCATTCTGTAATACGGTGACCAGAACTGAACTGCGTAGTCCAGGTGTGGTCTCACAAGAGCAAGATACAGTTTTAGGAAGATACAGTTTTAGCTTGAGTTCTAAACTCACATGTTTCTGAACTAAAAATTCATTTTACATGAGCTGTTGTGAATGGCCGGCAAGGCAGGCCGCGTCACTTAGCCGGGACCTGCCTCGTCGCTTGATAGTCTTCCACTCTGCGAGTACAATTAATAATTAATATACAGTATAGTCTCGATTTACGCGGGTTTTGTTTACGCGTTTGGTCATTGACGCGGTGCCTTGCCAGAATGAAAATGCTTCAATTACGCGGTAAATTTGGTCATTTTCGCGGAGAGCGGCTGGAGGTCCAGACGCTCCACGCCATTTTTCATTCAAGCGGTCCATTCTCGACCATACGCAGGAAGCAGCGCAGTGGGGGGTGCACATTAGGTCGCTGTTGCGTTATCGCTGACGTCATATGATGTATCGGACTGTGATTGGGCCATGCATCCTTACCACCCATGCATTCCCTCCACCGCTAGCTGTGATTGGTCTAATGTTATATGACGTGGCCTGGGACGGGAGGGAGCGCCTGACCCGGCCGCGTCAGTCTCATTGTTCTACTGTCGCCGCATATACTGTTCTCTATTGTGCTCGCTAATCTGTTCAACAATGGCTTCCACTGGACCCCCACCACTACAGAAAAGCCTTGCATTACCTGGACCCAGCCACCCCAAGCCCAAGAAGACATAACGTGCCCTAAGTTGCGAAGTTAAGCACAAGATCGTGCAAGCTTTAAAAAAAGGAACAAGACAAGCTGATTTGGCGCGCCAGCATGGCGTGAACGAATCTACGATCCGGACGATCAAGAAGGATGCCGCCAAGATTAAAGAACACATGAGCATCACAAAGTCTGCAGGTGCTTCAATGGTGATGTACTGTCAGAATAAGGTGCTGCTCAAGACGGAAAACTTGCTGGTGAGCCACTTAATTCGTCAAGCAAGACGTAACATGGCGGTCGACATGCGGGCAGTGCAAGACTACGCACGTGAACTGTACGTATCAGTGGCGCGCAAGATGGGAATTGCAGAGCCCAAACCCTTCACTGCTTCCTCTGGGTGGCAGCAAGGGTTTAAGAAAAGGAACAAGATTACCAACATTAACATTGGTGGTGAAGGGGCGAGTGCTGACCGTACACCGACGACCAGGTATTCAACATGGATGAATCCGGTCTGTTTTGGAAAAAATTACCTTCCAAGACCTTCGTTGTCCAGTCTGCCAGCAAGTGTCAGGGCCGAAAATTGCAGAAGGAGCGCATCACCGTCCTGTTTACCACCAATGCCTCCGGCACCTGTAAGCTCAAGTTGTACGTGATCCACATAGCCCGCAAGCCGCACGCCTACAAGAACATGGACATGACCAAGTTAAATGTCCACTGGCTAACCTCAAGGAAGGCGTGGATGTTCACTAGTCTGTCCCTCTCCTGGTTTGATGGCTGTTTCGTTCCTGACGTCAAGAAATTCTGCGAGCAAAATAATGTGCCATTCAACATTTTGTTGCTGCTTGACAACGCACCAGGACACTCGCCCCTACTGTTGGATCATCACCCCAATGTAAAAGGGGTCTTCCTTCCCCCCAACACTATGTCGTTAATCCAGCCCATGGACCAGAAGTTGATATTAAACGTTAAGGCTGCATTCTCTGCAAAGAACTTTAAGCTCCTGAACGACAGTACCAACACCAAGGATAAGTTGCGTAACCTTCTGAGTGGCACAGATAGCGAGAGCGAGGACGGGGATCCAGAACAAGAGTTGGCGGAGCATGAAGTGCGAGTTAAACAGTTTTGGAAAATGTTTAACGTCAAGAAAGCTGTTGATTTCTTGGTGGAGGCATGGGGGCAGCTGTCTTGGCAACGATTCGTCACACGTGGTGGCATGTGTTGCAGGGTATCCCAGGTGGGAGGCAGAGTCAACCTGTGACTGGTGAGGTTCAGTCTGTTGCTGTGGCAGTGGATCTTGTAAGAGAGGCTGTACAGAGTGTTACAGCTGCAGGCTTCTCCGAGACCACCAACGATGACATCATGGAGGTAATCAGGGATCCTGAGGTGACTGCCGACGAGATGCTGGAAGATGATGACGTCAGTGAAGATGCAGGAATGTGCGTCATCCCGAGAAGAACACAAGTTAACACATGGTAATGTAAAGGATGCCATCGAGTTTGCCAAGAAACTCAAGTTCGTCCTTTCCAACGACCCTGACGATCACCGCTATGAAGTCTTCAGTAACCATCTGTTACAAACTATGGAGCCGTACATCACAATGTATCATGAACACATCAACACTAGCCGTCAGCGTAACATCACTGACTTCTTCGCCCGCAACCCACCACAGCCAACCCAAGCCAGTGACAGTGATGACTTTGAGGGGTTTGTCAGGGAGGCCCTGACAACTATGGTGGACAGTGATGGTGATTCACCTGAGGGCCAGTAATCTGCTCTCTGTCACGGAACCAGACCCCATCCTCGTATGCCGACCCATCTCTTCTACTAACTTAGGTGATAAACCTTGATTTTTCTTTTACATGGTACAGTATATTATTCTCTTATTGATATTTCTCTTCTATATTATGTGTGAGTGCATACCATCATAAATTTATGATAACATTTTTAATACAACGTACGTATTGTGTGGCAAAAAGTGGAGTCTGGGGGTCGGCCCAGTCTCTATTTCAATTAATCCCATATGTTCCGTTACTTCATTTACGCGTTTCTCGTTTTACGCGGTACTCCACGGGTTCAATTGACCGCGTAAATGAAGACTATACTATTTATGAATATAGTGTGTTTAAATGTGTTTAAAAAAGAATTGGCATACTTAACTGGTGTTACAAGTAAATAGTTTAGTTGGTACAAAACTAAGGACGTGTTCAATCCTTCAGCTTCTTAATATGGAGTGGTGGAGCTGCTGCAGTGTGGTGACCTGTGTGGCCTGCTGCTAGCGACCTAGCTAGCTGGGATAGTGTGTTACCTCGATAAGATTTGTGTGTGCCACTAGCCCACTACAGCAACTTTTCAACATAGTGCTCACACCCTCGATGATGGGTGCGGCCTCCAGTGTAACCCTATGTACGTGAAGTCCAGTTGGCCCGAGTCGCCAAGTGACACCAGGCCCCACCTTTACCAGCCATGACTCATATTTTGTATGGTATCCTAAATATGCTGTCACTATTCTTAATTTATTATTGTTAATGCATTTTTGTTTTTATACTTATTTTTATTTTTCCTTTGGTACAATCATTCATAGTTGATCGATAAAGGCCGAGTTAATCAAAATTGGTGCGAAGATCTCACAACCTTTAACGAACACCTTGACAAGCTTAACACCCACTACCTGCATCTACTGCTTGTGAGCATCTGTTTAATTATGCTGGGCTTATTATTTATTATTTAATGAATTTATTACACCCCAGGGGGCGACAAGCTTAGTCACAAGACCATGCGCTCAGACACTAATACAGTACATTGGTACTCATGTCTTGTAGGACACGCTATGACTTGTGATATGGAGACAATATTGATATGATTTAAGGACAATGGGAGTTAGCACCCACCAAAGTGTGGGTAGTGTACAAGAATTAATTCTCAAGTTTACAGGAAGAGAAGCGCAGGTCATGCCCCACCTCAGATACTTGCCAGATAGGTCTGTATCCTAACCTAATGTGAGCAGAGACAACCTCAGGTCTGCAGACCATAAGTCCACGTTGGTGATACTTGTGTGGATAAGGAAGAAAGTGATTATAGTGTTCGATGAATATATTTTCAGCTTGTTCACTATCCCTGTGATGGACTGTTAGGAGAAGAGCGGCTCAACTCTCACTTGTAGTAGGTCATGATGGGCTTATATTTAGGCGTAAAAGATCGGTAATTGATTACTCTCACTTGAAAGATTTGCAAATAAACATGTGTAATGCTGTGTCTTTTATTTTTATCTTTAGTTAATTAGTTTTTTATAATTTACTGTGGATTTATTTTCATATTTGAGAAAAATTAAAATTGTTACTTTTTACTTTCAGTACTCGAGTACTTTATGAATGAGATACTTTTTTACTTCTACTTCAGTAACATTTTGCCACTGTAACAATACATTTACTTAAGTAACAAAGTCCGGTAGTTTTTACAAATCTGCTGTGAAGTGAGCAGTGTAACAATGAAAATGTCTGGCAAGCATTTTACTCACCATCTTTCAGGCCAGGAAGAAGGCTACACCTCCAGTCCCCACTCATCAGACTCCTCCTAAGTCTGTTTGAGACTCAGGTTGATGTCTCCACTTCACCTTAAAGAGTCCCCTTCGCCTTTAAAGGGACATGTGATAATGACCAGACTTGTTCTAAATCATGTGGTGAGTGTTGCTTAATTTTGTGTTGTAGTGCTCGTAGTATTCTATGATTTTTTATTCAGTGATACATGTGGATGTCCGACTGGCCTGGAACCTATCCCAATGAACCTCATGTTATAATGAACCTGATTTACGATATTTCAACCTGCGATTGGGTTTTCTGGAACCTAACCCCATTGCAAATAGAGATTTACATGTACAGTAGAATCCCAGCTATCTGGTACCTATGGTGAATGAGAGGTGTTGGATAAAGAGTTTTTACGGTTAGATGAACTCGCTCTTAGGATCCCCCAATAAATCCTTCAACGCAGTCGTACAGGCTGACCTCGCAAATCCTTATCTCAGAAAAATGGATTTCTTTAACAGTTATTCCATTCTATATAAACAATGTGGCTTATAAAGAAAGAAAGTACAATATAAAACTATAAAATGAGGAGCATGTGTGTGAATATTTGGGAAGTTAACATGTGTGTACTAGGCACTGGGCTACAACTAAGTCACAGACTCGCAAGCAAGGCTGCCGTGTACATTGTTACTTGTAATGAATCTATAGTATAGAAGTTATTGAAAATCATTACAATATTCAAATATGGCTTAGAAATAAATAAAATGTAATATAAAACAAAAAAAATTAAAAGTATGAGTGTGTGTATATGTGAGAAGTCATTATGTGTGGAGGCAGTTTCAGCCAAGGCCTTGTCTTTAACTACATAGTGGACTTGCCGGCCTCGTATATTGTTACTTGTAATAAGACTAAAAAAGTCGTTGAAAAATCATTACACTAATCTAATGCGGCTTAGAAATGCCGAAAATATAATATAAAATTATAAAATAAGAAAAATGAAGAGCATGGGTGTGTATGCGTGTGGAGGTGGTGGGCTATAACTGTATGGCCGCACTCCCAATGTGATGTCATGGCATTCACAGGTCTATGAGTCAACTGGTTGACTGCTTGGCTGAAGTGAGTTGCGTCGCCCAGAGGGTGGTTTGAGTGTGGAAGGAGCTATTTTTGCACATAATTATGTGCTATTGTATTTTATGATATGCTTGTATCGATTTTATTGTTTATCATAGCAATAAAAACAGCAGCTCATCCCCATTGCACGTGGCATTCAAACTTAAGATACTAGCTGATTTTGGAGGAATTTTAATTTTTAGTATTTCATTTTGGTGCCACTTAGTTGAATCTACTGGTTGCTCAGATACTGGATAACTGGGATTCTACTGTAGAAACAGGTAGAGATGTTTTTGTCCTGAGTTAAACTCAGGACAAAAACATCCTTACTCAGTGAGCACATGGCTAGGATTAGGACTAAGTAAAAATTGTAGGCTTATGTTGTAACCAAACAGGTGACAGGGGAGATGTATATTGCATATGAGGCTACAACAAACAATTTCTGCTTTAAATGGCAACTTCTATCACTAATAATCCTTCTCAGGCCTCTGCATGAGAGGTACAGTAGGTGTAACTAATTTTCTAACTTGACATAAACTGCTACCACCCAGTGTTAGTCTCCAAGTATTCAATGACCAATTAACAGGTCTATTTGGGTTACCAGTGTGAAGGTATTAGCTTGTACAGTATAGTGTACCCAATATAAGAGAAACATTATTTTAATTATATTATTATGATACAGTAGAACGTCGATATAACACGAGATACGTTCTTAGAGAGGTCACTTTAAACCGAATTCGCACTAAATCAAAGTGTTGTGTCAATGGAATAATTTAGTTTGGTACTTGAGAGAAACACAAAATACAAAAAAGACTGAGAGTCTACCCAGATGCACCTTAGCCCATCTCCTAGAATAAACAAAACATTGTTTTTTGTAGTATTATGTTAAAACAAACACTCATAAATCAACACAACTAAAATTATGGGATGTGAAATGGTCTGTTTACTAGCGATCAGCTGATGGGAAGATGGGGGGGGGGGATGTGGTGATATGTTTGACAGTTGATGACAAGGTCTAGTGCTTATTCATTTATCTGTCCTTAAGAGTGACTTTAAGTTTTTCTCTTATAAAATGTCACTGAAATGACCTGGGAGAATATAATTAACATTGCTGGAATTCTTACAAGATAGTGATTAGTTTGAATATATACATGCTATGGTTTGCATTAGACATACAAACTTTAGTTCTAACTAATTTTATTACAAAAGGCTAAAAATTGTATCTCCTGTGCAAAATATATGACGTTTATATTAAAATTATTTGCTGTCTTGCAAGGATTCTAGCAATACAAATTATATTCTCCTAACTTTAGTCTGTGATATTATATAAGATAAAAACTGTAAGCCTAAAAAACCAAACCCTGGCTGGGAAGATGGGGGAGAGTGAGGGAGGGGTGACAGTGACATGTTTGACAGTTGGGGCCGAAGGTCTAGTGAAGTATTTATTTGTTTATTAATGTCCTTTAGATTGATTATTGTTTTTTTCTTATAAAGTGTCACAGAAGTGACTGGGGAGAATATAATTTACATTGCTGGAATTCTTATAAGATAGTGATTAATTTGAAAATAATGATGCCATAGTTTGCACTTGACAAAAATTTTAGTAATCATTTAGTACATTATTTTGAGTACATGTACAGTACAGCTCTGCCCTTAGGACAGTCTAGCGTACGCAGAGAAACATTAGGCGGGAATTTTAAAATATGATGCACCAGATTGACTTTCGCAAAATAGGAAAGATTCACTTTTAATTAAAACATTGTCCTTAATTGTGGGTGTCGCTTTAAATCAATAATCTTAAATTGAATCGCTTTAAATCGACGTTCTACTGTATAAACCATTTCAATCAACAACCCAGCAAGAGCTTCTGCATAAGTAATCCCTAGGGAAACACCTGAGTTGAATTCAATATAAACATATATTCTTACCTTGAAAAAGTGGACTAGAAAAGTAATTGTGGAGGTTGACAGAGGCTCACACCTTTTCTGTGATGTGTCTGTCAATATAGCAGCCAGCACATCCAGACACAGCAGCTGTTGTTCTCCAGAGAGGTGAGACCAAGAGACCTCTACAATGTCTTTGCTGCACAGAAGCAACTCCAGACAGAATAAAACAAAGCAAGAGTATTGACTCTCATTCACATACAGGGACAGTAACTTGTTTACAATGACCTTCACCTGATTATTCCTGTGTCAAGCAATAAGAGAGAAAAATAAAGATGACAATGATTTTCCCTTGTGATGGGAGTTATAGTACTCTATAACCAATTCTTTAATAGTAAAAGAATGTGAGGGATATGCATCAAGAAATTCATAATAGAACATTTCATTAGATATGGAAGTTACAGGCAGTCCCAGGGTTATGAACAAGTTCTGTTCCTAGGGACATTCTGAAGTAGAAAATGCACGTAGTTGAAACAAATGCTACAGTTTGTGCATGTCGTACTTACGGAACAATGCTTAAAATCCTTATATCCATCCAAAATCACTTAATTTGAGAGAAAAGAAGAAATATACTAAGGAAATACAGTAAATGAAAATAAAAATTAAGTCATCAGGTAAATAAAATACTGTAAATTTAAAGTTCAACCCCGTTCGTATTGATGAATGTTTGTAAGTCAGACATTTGTATTCCTGGGAATACCGTATATACTCGTGTATAGTTCGAGTTTTTAAGACCAAATTTTTAGGCAAAAAATTGGGGGTCGTCCTATACATGCGTAATAGTTTTGTTAGGTTGAACCCGTGCATGATGGGAAGGGCGAGGAGCAACTTTTAGCTTCAGACATGAAAAATATTTACCATTTACTGCCAGTAAACAATGGAAACGTAAAATATGTACCAATTAGTAATGAAAAGTTGTGCAGTTCCTTCGGTAACTGAAGCTCACCAACTTACAATCGGCTAAATTACCTTACAACGTGCTTTCAGTAGTCTATGTTGAAGTTCTTAGCACAGGCTAACTTATTATATCATATACGGTATCACAGTTCTCATTGATCTACAAAAAATACCGGTAATAAAAACTTTTTCGATATTTCACACTTAATATAATACCCAGTAATCTACTTCACCCTTCTATTGTTTACAACGACGCATGACGCACCACCAGCTGTATCAGCTAGATGGTACACGTGTTTTTCGAATCGTTTTCAGTTAAAAAACTGTTACATCACATGTATATTTTACCTTAACTGTGCCTGAATGAATATGTTCTCGGAAATAAATAGTAGTTTTGCTGAAACGTGATATATTTTAATGTAAAATAGGATAAAATACATGACGAAAACAAAGGATTTTACCTAACCTTCCGATGTTCAAGAGAAGTAACTCGTTTTTTAATAGTTTTTGGTTAAAATACTGTTATATTACAATGATATTCTATTCATACTGTGCTTGATATAATACATTCACGGAAATGTAATATTTTTGCTGAAATTACGTACGTATAACAGTGGAAAGTGGGATAAAATCGTGACGAAAACAATGACTTTGAAATATAATGCAATATTAACCCCTAAATCGGTGAATTCGGACAATCGGCTAAAACGGACACCCTTCCTCCCCTATTAGTCCGAATTAACGAGGGTCGACTGTATACACAGTAATATCTCCGTTAACCAGAATCCCTCTTTAACTGGAACTCTCCGATAGCCGGAATATAAATTTTATTGGAAAATTGTTCCCAAAGCCTTAATTTTCTGGAAATTTCCTACTTTGGGAACGATTTTCTGAGGGGCATTCTCTGGAAAATTCTGAGAAAATTTTCCCTGGACCCAAAAAATTCTGAAGAGGGGGGATTTTTTTCCGACTTTCAGAGATGAATAATTCATCATTCTGGTATATTCCGAGAAAATTCCGGTACCCGTAAGAATTGTGGGGATGGGGTATTACTTTCCAAGTTCGAGAGATTAAGTAATGTGCAATTTCTGGAACTTCTTAGAAGATTTTCCCATTACCCGGAAAATTCCAGGGATGAGGGATTTTTCCCGGCTTCGAGAGAGTCATCTCGTTGCCCGGAAATCTCTCATTCCTGGAAGTGCTCTGCACCAATTGTTCCAGCTAATGTTTATATCACTGTATATAGATGCCAAGGAGTACCAACAAGATCATACCTGCAGAGTTCTTTTCGTAGGCCCTCCTCTAGAAGGCAATTATGTAGAATCATTGATGCCATTTGAGACACCTGCCAGTCAGGATATCCAAGCAGGTCTCTGGGAGGATATACTTTTTTTTATGTTCAACACTAGTATTGTAATGTTAACAAACAACACACAAGAATCTTATTTTTAACATTATTAACTCACAACAAATTAGAAGTGGTTGATCCAGTTGTTATTGGAGCCAAGCTTCAATTATTTTTGCTGCAATTTTTAAGAGGATAGAAAAAACTTTACCATGATTAATTAGTTTTAAAATCAAAGACGGTCAGTCAATATACATCATTGTAAAAGAGTTGTCTGATTGTTGGTATAGTATTCAAAACGTCGAGTTTACTCATTTATGATTTTTTTAAGAAATTAACAATTACAGTAAAACCTCGATTAACCGACCACATATGGGGGAAGGGGCCGACGGATAATCCAAAAGGTCGGTTAATAGTACATAAAGTCTACGGAAATAAAACATACATTTTCAAAGTACCTTTCCCTAACCTACCTCATTTAAGTCCCTCTATTCATTTTTGTTCATTTGCCATTCAGATTTAAAAAGAATTTGCTTTAAAACATTAACCACTTTTGTAAATAAATATGAACCAGCACAGAAACCGTGAAAAAAAAATGGAAAAGTCAAGGAACATAATTATGTCATCACAAAAATTGTGACCAAGTCCCAGGTTGCTCATCTGACTTTCTGCCTCATTTACACACTATTGTAGGGTCTCAATTGTTTCTCTTACTATTCACAACACAACATACATACAGGTACATTGTTTCTCACTCGATTTTTTTTTTTCATTTTTGCATTTCTTTATGGTTCTTTATCACTATTATTATTATTATTAGTATTAGCATTATTAATATTATTACATTATCGCCCCCCCCCCAGGCCCTGATGTGGGACAGTGACCTGTGCCCGGGTGGGCTAATTCCGTAAATTTTTTTTTTTTTTTTTTTTTTTTAGGGTTCGGGATTGACGGTTAATCCGAAAGTCGGTTAATCGAGGGTCGGTTAATCGAGGTTTTACTGTATTTTCCTTTAGTTGTATTACAAAACCTGTCATTTATAATAGACGGCTGGTCAACACTAGACTTTAAGACACAAAGTTATTTAATCATTATTATAAGAACTTCAATGTGTTATATTTACTTTGTTTGAGTCATTCAATTACAGTACTGTACAGTACTTTTTGACACTTTTATGGTGGCAGAGATTTTCTTGAAACACTATCTCTCATCACACAATTGACCATTAACCCTTATGCCCCGGGTGACGTTCCAGAACGAGCACTTTTCCCGCCACTGTTTAAATGCCCAGCGCTGGTTATCAGGTTCCATTGTGACTATTTGCCTGTCACACGACACGCTCGGCCAGAGGGAGGCTTCCTGAATGTAAGTACCGTACCTACATACTTATGTTGTTTCATTTTCATTGTTTGTCCACTTTATCATGTTGTATCAAAGTAATACAGTAATATCTCCGATAGCCAGAATCCCTCAAACCCGGAACTCTCTGATAGCTGGAGTACAGTACAATACTTTTGTACAATGGTAAATTTGGCAATGGCTAAGCTTACCAGCCACCTACTCTCCTCCCAGCAGAGAGTTCTGGGTGAAAATAGTGCCTTATTACTCGACCTGTCATGTAATTTTGACGTCAAATTAATAATTATACATAGTATTTTTTCTAATGTCCAATATTTTATATTAACCATGATAAAACACACCATAAGGCGCTGATCATTGGTGAAAAGGGGAATACCTGCCTCCCTGCCAGCACCTTGCATCCCCCTACTTTCTCCCTGCCTCCCTCCAACTCAGTGTCTCACACAAAAAATTCTATGTATGATGTGGTGTTGGGGTATTAATTAATGAATAATAAATAACAATATTGTATTGTTAATGACAGTACAGTACAGTAGTTTGATGAATAGTAGTGACAATTGTAGTATGCTACTATTCATCAAACAACTGTCATTGATGATAAAATATTGCTTATTTATTTATTAATTAATACCACATCACATCACGACATCCCCATATTGTATGACATATATTTATGTGTGGTTAACTATGTGGTGGTGAATTAAAAGATCAACTGTTGAGGAACTTAGCTCTTGGCAACACTGGTGCATGTTACCACTCCTTTCCACACACAACTCTCTAATCAGCAGGGGTGCAGTGCTGCCGGTGTAGCAGCCCACATTAACTCCCCGCCAAACTATACCCGGGGTTACAGTGTGCTATAAAATAGCCCAGGCTATATTATACCCCGGGGTATAATTTGGGTTAGCTTAGACTATACCTCTCTAGTCCTGATTATACCTCCTCGTGTTTTTCATAAATATGTCTGTATTTCAATGTCCAGAGTTTTTTTCCATCATAATTTATATATTTTGGGGCTTGCAGCTCCTGACGAGAATTACTACCACTCTCTATCATCCATGAACCTATCTAGCCTCCTTTTAAAACTCTCCAGCATTCCAGCACTTACTACAAACTTGCTAAGCTTGTTCCACTCGTCCACCACCCTATTTGTGAACCAGATCCTTCCTATCTCCCTCCTAAGCCTAAACTTATCCAACTTAAATCCGTTGCTACGAGTCCTACCCAGCTCGGATATTATAAGAACTTTATCTATATACCTTTTATTGATTCCTTTCACCCACTTAAATACTTCTATCATATCTCCCCCGCACTCTTCATCTTTCTAGGGAATGCAAGTTTAGTTTCCTTAACCTATCTTGATATGGAGGGTTTCTAAGTCCCGGAATCATTTTTGTCATTCTTCGCTGCACCGACTCCAGTGAATTGATATCCACTCTATAATAAGGGCACCAGAACTGAACCGCATAATCGAGGTGCAGCCTGACTAGCACAAGATATTGTTGCAATAAGACCTCTGCACTCTTATTACTTAAACTTCTAGATATAAAACCCAATATACTGTACTCTGTTTGCCTTATTTCGAATATTAAGTACGCTGCACTTGCTGGTGTTGAATTTCATTTGCCATTTTTCTGACCACTCCTGCAGTTTATTTAAATCCTCCTGTAGTGCATTTGCATCCTGCCCTGAATTAATCTGCAGCCCTATTTTGGTGTCATCCGCAAACTTACTTATGTCACTACTGATCCCAGAATCTAAATCATTTATGTAGATTATGAACAAGAGTGGACAGAGTACTGACCTCTGGGGGACCCCACTGGTTACATAGCCCCACTCAGATTTAACACCATCTACGCTGACCGTCTGCGTTCTATCGGTGAGCCATGATTTTATCCAATTTAAGACTTTCCCCTCGATACCATGAGCCTTAACTTTTCTCAGAGGCCTCTGATGCGGTACTCTGTCAAACGCTTTGCTAAAGTCTAAGTAAATAACATCGTAATTATCGTCATTATCGACTACCTCGAAGACTTTCCTAAAAAACGTCAGCAGATTTGTTACATAAGATTTTCCCTTTGTAAACCCATGTTGAGAGTCGTAGATTAATTTGCTTTTGTCTAAATGCGATCGGATGCTATCTGCTATAATTGATTCAAGAAATTTCCCCACTGCTGACGTCAAACTGATCGGCCGGTAATTTAATGCTGATGCTCTGTCTCCATTTTTGAATATGGGTACAGTACTACATTTCCCTGTTTCCACAAGCCTGGCACAACTCCCGTGTCCAATGATTTTGTGAATAAATTTACGAGGTGTCCGCTAATCTGTTCCTTGCCTTCCTTACATTTTTCTTAACATTCCTAGATAGTTCATTATACCTATTTCTGAGCTGCTCCTCCCCTCCCTTTAATTTCTCATAAATTCCTTTCTTTATTCCTATGTCATGTTTAAGTTTTCTGGTCATCCACCTTGGTTCATTCTAATTTGACCTAATTTTTCTGTATGGTATATTTTGTTCTTGTGCTTTACGTAGTATACTTGTGAATATATTATAGTCATTATCAATTGTTGTGTCATCTGTGACCTCACCCGCTCCTACTGGGGACTGACCTGACTGTTCCCAGGTGACCTCACCTAGGTACCTTCTTAACCCCTCATAATCCGCCAATCGAAAGTCTGGGACTCTGACCATATTGTCATTGTTTTTCGTTTCCCAATGTAGGGTGAACCTGATTTCTCTGTGATCACTGTTACCTAGTTCTTCCCCTACTGTGATATCTGATAATATTTTCTTTATTTGTTAATACTAGGTCTAATATATTGTCACCTCTAGTAGGTTCTGTAATTAGTTTTTTCAAAAAATTATCCTGCACTGCGTCTAGGAAGTCTTCAGATTCATAGTCACCTACAATGTTGCTCCAGTCAATATTTCTGAAGTTGAAATCCCCCATAATGCACAGGTTGTTGTATTTTGCTGCCCTACTCATTTCCTGCCATATAGGCTGAGATGTTTCTTTCCCAAGACTTGGGGGGGACCTGTAAATCACTCCCATAATTAGTTTTTCTCTTCCTTCCGTAATTTCTACCCATACAGAATCGGTTCCTATTTCACCCTTTATTGCATTATTAATAAAACATTTTAATGTGTCCCTGATGAAGAGAGCGACCCCTCCCCCCTTCCTACCTTCCCTGTCCTTGTGAGAAAGGTTGTACCCTTCTATGTGGTACTCTGATAGGAAGTTTTTGCTTGCCAAATTCATCCAAGTTTCGGTGATTGCTATGACGTCTACATTCTCGGTACATACAACCCCTCTCAGCAAGTCTATTTCATTTCTAACGCTCCTACTGTTTGTATAGTATACATTTAAACCTACCCTTCCCAGGTCCTGTTTTACCCCTTGTCCTGAGTAACCAATTTTACTTCCCAGGGCCTGCTTGTTTTTTGACTCCCACTTACCCCGACCTCTCTCTAGACAAAATAAAGAAAGCATTATCTTTCTGTAAGGTGTATGTATGATATATATGGACACAAAGTAGTACCTTCAGCTGTGTATTATTATATTACTCTTATATTACTCCATTAATTATGTATAGTAAAGTATTACAGAACATGTATTAATTCTATGTAATATTCCTATTTATTGTGCACCATATTATGTATATAAATTATCATATTTATACTTTATGTATTCAGCTTGTGAATGCTGGCATCTGTACATCCCAGCGCACAGTAATACATAGAGAGAGTAAAGACAGAGTTCTTGTGGTGTGAACGCGAGCTTCTGGGTCCCCTCCTACTGTATATATATCTCCCGTACGAGAATAGAACCTACTTTTAAGATAACAAGTGTTTGTGTATACCCTCAGTAGTATAGAACATTTTGTGGGTATCCGTGACACACATCAGATGGCGCAGTGATTATTTCTCAGTGAGATACAGTGGGCCAAGCCTTCCCGCCCAGACTGTTAATGGCGTCTCGTCTTCAGCGTCTTCAGCTTCATCTTCAGCAAGACCAATACAAGCCTCTAGACTTCTTACAGTGTTGTGAAGTGCTATGCTGTGTACAGTGCTGTGCTGTGAAGTGAAGTGTTTTGTGAAGTGCTGTGTTGTGTATTTTTATCATAATTGTCTGTGCAAGTTGCGGTCAGATGACTAAGGGAGCGGCCCGACAGTACGTGCTCTCCCGTCTCTGGTCTGAGGGTGACTGAGGGACCAGCGCTCGACGCTGCCCACCCGCTCCTACGTCTGGCAGCGCGCCAAGTCTCTCCCCTCCCGCCAGGCACACACACACACACACACACACGCATTCACCTTATATTTTCTTGTGACTTACTTCAGACTTCTGTAATTCTGTGCATAGATTACGAGGGGCTGACCCGGTCTTTTGCACAGATAGAGTACAGAAGCTGTCGGCATGTCTCTCAGGGATCAAAATGATACCCTGGACGATGGGGTTACGAGTTTTAGTGTGGGAGACCTCTCCCCACCCACGCTCCCCACAGTGACAACGCCGAGTCACCCACAGAATCTCCTAGCTCGTCGCGAGCCAGCTCTCCTGCGATGCATGTGTCCACAGATCTCCTTCAACTGATAAAGTGGATGGAAACTTCTCGATGCCAGGACGATATTGCAAGGAGAGAAGAGTAAGAAATTCGGTACAAAGAGTCTGAAAGACAACGCCACAAAGAGGAACGACGACGCAGAGAACTCGAAGACATACGTAGAATTGAGGATGACCTGAGAAGAAGGGAAGATCAAGCCAGATTCGTCTGCTACTACTGACGTTGATGCAACTAGAGGTACTGGTACCTCATTTCCCAGAGTCGGATCAACAACACCTCAAAAGGCTGCAGTACAGACACCTCCCTCTCTGATGTCTGATGCTTCTTATCAGATGTTTCGGGAATGGCGTCGACGTTGGCAAGACTACGCAACAATGGTTGACTTGTCAAGTTTATCACAGCCGAAACAAATGATACAGCTTCGTATGTGCTTGTCCTTAGAGACACAACGTACTCTCGAGCACACACTTCAAGTGCCTCCTATGACAACTCTGACGGTAGAGGCCGTGCTCGACAAGGTGCAGGAACACGTCAAGGGACAGCACAACGAAGCACTCAGAAGAAGAGAACTCCTCCAATGTAAGCAGCTTGATGGAGAATCTTTTGACGCATTTTTTGTAAGGCTCAAAAGGTGTTCAGAGGAAGTTGATGTTTGTCCTGGACATTCTCAAGTCTGTGAAGAGACACAACTCAAGACAATCATTTTAACGGGTGTCCGAGATGAAGAGCTAGTTCAGCGTCTCATTTCCCTTGACCCCACTTCCTCCCTTCAAGATGTTGTTACAAAATGTCGAGCGTACGAGGCCGCCAGGTGTGCGACTTCAGCTTTACGCTCACAACCTGACCAGGTGAGGGCGATGTCTTCCTACAGAAAGGGTAAGAAGCAGCAAGGTAACCCCACCCCTCACCCTCCAGCTACACTTTCAGCAGCAGCTTTGCGAGACAGCATAATGCCTCCCAGTGCCCAGCTGCTCAAAGCGTGTGCAGAAGTTGCGACCGCCAGGGTCACTGGGCTTACACAGTCAAGTGCCCTGCTAGCAAAGTTCAGTGCAGACTTTGTGGTCGTGTGGGCCATTATGACAAATGTTGTCGTAAGAAGACACATAAAGGACACCACCTAGGATCCAAGAAGTCATCCTCAGGTAGTGCTGGCGCGCCCCCTCCTTCTGGCAAGCACCAAGACGCTGTGTCCAGTCGTTCCTGCCGTCGTGTACATAGTTCTACAGACACGACGCCCCAGCACATCAATGTCGTCATTTCTTACGGTAACTCGTCATCCAGTCTTCAGATGTTACCTGACACCGGTGCTGACGTCTCAGTAATTGGTCCACAACACTTAGCAAGTTTGGGAATACCCCGGAGCAACCTACAGCCCCCTCCTCAGACAACGAAACTGACAGCTGATGGTTCCAAGATGGCTCCAGCTTTGGGATCTTTCTGGGCTACTCTTACCTTTGGTAAGCAGTCTTGCTCAGCCCGGATTGATGTTCATAATGGTATCCCGACTCCGCTCTTATCATTTGGCCATTGTCAAGAATTGGCCATTATTTCCAAGGAATTCCCTAAACCTATTTTAAAGATCACCCATGTCAACAGGTTGAAGGAACTCCCTATCTCTACTAACACGTCCCCTTCTGACGCAAGAGCTTACCTTCTCAAGGAGTTTGCTGACGTGTTGGTTAATAAGCAATCTTTAGGATCCACACCACTCAAGCCGATGGTGGGTCCACCTATGAAGATTCATCTTAAGGATGGTGCTACACCTTTTGTCATCCACACCCCTCGTTTGATTCCTCACGCCTACAAGGAGCTAGTTAGACAAGAGCTTGACTCCATGGTTGCTCAGGGAATCATCAAACCGGCCGGAGACGAACCTTCACCTTGGTGCCACCTGTGGGAGACTCAGATGATGCTTCCAATCAGGGGTAAAGGAAACACACTGGTGTCAAGTTCGTAAGTTCTATTTCTGGGACAAACACACAAAAGGAGTTAAGACAGGGTAAACAGCGTCCTGTCTTGGAATCTCTCTGGGTATCTCTCTCTGCGCATGCGCGTACAGCGCGCATGTGCTCAAAGTCTGAACTAACACACAGTGACAAAAGGGAGTATGATTATAACATATAATACAGAGACCTGAATAAATAATGGTAAATAGTACAGTTACATATTACAGCATATTCGTCTCATATATCTACACCACCCTCTCGTCCCCGTCGCCAAACCTCGTGGTGGAGTACGGATCACCACCGATCTGTCAAAACTTAACCAGCAAGTTTCCCGTCCAGCCCACCCTTCACCCACACCCTTCGCGCTGTTCGAAGTGTGGACCCGAAGGCGAAGTTTTTTACAACTATGGACGCCTTATGTGGTTATTGGCAGATCGAGTTGCCGAAGAAGACCAGCATTTGACTACATTCATCACACCATTTGGGAGATACCAGTATTGCAGAGGCCCCATGGGATTTGCCGCTACGGGCGATGCATTCTGTCAACGTGGTGACGCGGCCCTTCAAGGAGTCACGAATTGTGTCAAGGTGGTTGATGATATCTTACTCCACGACGAAGACTACTGTGCCCACCTCTCCCGGATATACGAAGTTCTCACCAGATGTCGAAAGTACGGGATTACCCTCAACGCTGACAAGTTTGTAGTCGCCGCACCATCAGTGAACTTCTGTGGGTACACTCTCTCAGCATCAGGTATCGCAGCTGACCCGGAGAAAGTAAGTGGAATCAGGGATTTTCCAACCCCTGCCAACCTGACAGACCTCCGTTCTTTTTTGGGTCTGGTCAATCAGCTGGCTGAATTTACACCTGACATCTCCGCCGCAGCCCAGCCGTTACGCCCCCTGCTGAGCCCCAGGAGGACATTCCTGTGGACCCCAGATCATCAAGAGGCCTTCCAGCGAGTCAAGCAGGCCCTCTTGAGTCCACCTGTCCTCGCCTGTTACGACCCAGCCCTACCCACCGTCCTCCAGACTGACGCCTCCAGACTCTACGGCGTTGGTTACGCCCTTCTGCAGGACCATGGCGGTGGACAACTCCGCTTAATTCAGTGTGGATCCCGGTTCCTGACGGACGCCGAGACCCGATATGCCACGATTGAGCTGGAGATGTTGGCTGTTGTCTGGGCGATGGCGAAGTGCCGCTTCTACCTGATAGGACTTCAGCACTTCACCCTCTTCACGGATCATCGCCCTCTTATACCTATTATCAATCACTACTCTTTAGATGCAGTAGAGAATCCTCGCCTTCAACGTTTGAAAGAGAAGCTCTCGCCTTATCTCTTCACGGCTGTGTGGCGTGCGGGTAAGCTGTTGTGCATCCCGGATGCCCTGTCCCGCGCCCCTGTCAGTCGCCCCACCCCAGAGGACGAGATGTTGTGTTCTACAGCTGCTGCATCCCTCAAGTCAGTAGTTTCATTGAAGGCCGTCTTCACATCAGAAGAGTCTACAGCACCGGATGCAGACAAGACCCTTGAAGATCTCCGCACCGCAGCCCGGGCCGACCCTTCCTACATCCGGCTCGTCGACTGTGTGTCTCAGGGATTTCCATCTAACCGATACGACCTTCATGAATCGCTACTCCCGTACTGGAAAATATGCGAGGACCTCTATTGTGACAGAGACCTCGTCTTGTATGATCCACGAGTAGTCATTCCTGCTGCCCTACGCCGCCGTACCTTGACCCGCCTTCACGACAGCCATCGAGGAGTGGAGGCCACCAAGCGACGGGCGATGCACTGTATTTTGGCCCGGACTCGACGCGGACATTGCAAGTACCGTCCGTGCCTGTGAACCGTGCCAGACTCTGCAACCCAGCCAGCAACAGGAACCTTTAATGTGCGACGATAACCCTTCAAGACCCTTCGAGTCTGTGTCGGCCGATTTCTTTGCAGTTGCAGGGAAGTCCTTCCTCGTCATTGCCGACCGACTGTCTGGATGGCCTGTTGTCGTCCCCTGTGGTAGTGATACAACGGCTACTGCTACCATCCGGAACTTCAGGCATTACTTCAGAGAAGTTGGTGTTCCCCTCCGCCTCAGGACTGATGGAGGACCCCAGTTCACCAGCCACGAGTTCCGGGACTTCATGGACCGTTGGGGAGTCCGTCATGTCGTGACCTCGCCCCACTACCCCCAGGCGAATGGACACACTGAAGCCGCAGTCAAGACTGTGAAACACCTGATCCTTAAGGTGTCACCCTCAGGAAATATCGACTGCGAGGACTTCGATCGAGGTTTGTTGGAGTTACGCAACACCCCGAACTTCACCGGACGCTCCCCAGCCCAGGTTCTATACGGACATCATCTCAGGTCTTGTTTTCCTGCCCACCCGAAGTCTTTTTCTCAGGAATGGCAGGCCAAAACTGAGGAATGTGACCGCCGTGCAGCAGAACGAGCTGCAGATGTCGCTGCTCGGTACGACTGTCATGCCCGCCCCCTTCCCAGGTTGAATATCGGCCAGCGGATCAGGATTCAAGATCCGGTATCTCACCGCTGGGACAAGGTTGGGGTTGTCATGGGTATTGGCCGGTCCAAGGACTACCAAGTGCGTCTTCCTAGTGGTAGAGTATGGTGGAGGAACCGTCGTTTCCTTCGACCTGTGGAGCTGCCTAGTGTTGACCCCTCCCCAGTTGAGTCCCCTAATGTTGATGTCTCTAAAGTAAATCCATCCCCACCTTGTGTTTCTGCCCCAGTACTCCGCAGGTCTGAGCGACTCAGAAACAAAAGGTCCGCTCAAGATGAAACTATGAGCGTATAGGGGGGAGGGAGGTGTATGATATGGACACGAAGTAGTACCTTAAGCTGTGTATTATTATATTACTCTTATATTACTCCATTAATTAGGTATAATAAAGTATTACAGAACATGTATTAATTCTATGTAATATTCCTATTTATTGTGCACCATATTATGTATATAAATTATCATATTTATACTTTATGTATTCAGCTTGTGAATGCTGGCATCAGTACATCCCAGCGCACAGTAATACATAGAGAGAGTGAAGACAGAGTTCTTGTGGTGTGAACGCAAGCTTCTGGGTCCCCTTCTACTGTATATATATCTCCCGTACGAGAATAGAACCTACTTTTAAGACAACAAGTGTTTGTGTATACCCTCAGTAGTATAGAACATTTTGTGGGTATCCGTGTCAGGTTAGGTGTGAGGTTGTCAGAGGGTAGACTGAGGTCATGTATATATACTGGTGCTCTTGTTTTTGTCTGTCATTGTGCCTGAAGCTTGTGACTGGTGTTGTTGTGTTTCCTCTAATTAGTGTGCATATTATTTAGTTTATTCATAATTTTTTTTCACTTTCACAAAAAAATCTATCATGGATGATAACCTGTACAACCAGATTTTGAACTTCTACAGCAGCGCTGACTGAAAGTATCCTCAGCATATCTATGACCCGGATCTTGCCAAGCGTGTGAATGTAAAGTCTCGGTTTCGTCAAAAAGCAAAACCATTTCGTGCTGACAGTGGAACCCTCTTCCATGGAGACAAGGAGGTTCTTGTCAAAATCCATGTGCCATGCATTCTAAAGGCCTGTCATGATAACCCAGCTACAGGAGGGCACTTTGGCAGAGATAAAACCTTCCGTAAAATATCTCGGCGATATTACTGGAAAGGCATGAAGAACGATGTACAAGAATATGTGAAGGCATGTACGAAGTGTTTTGTCAGTAATCCCAAAGTCAGCAGAGAAGCTCCGTCACTCAACCCCATACCTGTACCTGCCAAGATCTGGAGTCTGGTTGGGATTGACATTATTGGACCTCTTCAAGAAACTACAAGTGGTAACAAGTATATCGTTGCCATAACAGACCATTTCTCCAAGTGGTCTGAAGCCGCAGCTATCCCGGACAAGAGCGCGAAGACAGTGGCACAGCTCCTTTACTCTGTTGTATGTCGACTAGGCTGCATGGACAGCCTTATCAGTGACCAGGGTCGTGAATTCGTAAACAAAGTTATTGACATGCTTATGGACCATTTCCAGATAGATCACCGTATAGCCTCGGCATACCACCCACAGTCAAACGGCCAAAGGGAACGTGACAATAGGACACTCAAGGCTGCACTGAGTAAGCTCGTCAACGACCAAGCTGATGATTGGGATCAGTACATTCCAGGCATTTTGTTTGCTTATCATACATTTATCCATGCTTCAACGAAGTGCACGCCCTTCGAAGTGATGTATGGCCGCACTGCCAAGCTGCCCATTGACCTGAAGTCTGCCGACAAGAGTGATGCAGCACCACTTCCAGACTCAGCCAGCACTGATGTTCAGCAGACACTTCACACCATTCGTGTTTTTTAATTTAAATTAAGATAGCTTAGCCAGACCACTGAGTTCAAAACAGAACTCTCATAGGGCTGGTTCCTGAGTGTGTGTGTGGATGTGTGTGGGTGGGGGGGGGGGGGGGGGGGTATAATCTGGCCTAGGGGTGTATGAAATAGCCTAGCCTGTTTTATACCCTGGGTATAAACTGGACTAGCCCAGAATATACCCGGGGTATAGTCTGGGCAGGGATTACATTTTGGGCAGTTACACCGGAGCTCACCCGAGAGCTGCTCCGGCACCTCTGTTTTGATCAATCAATCAATATCGCCGACTCGTTGTTCCCTCCCGGGAACTCTCCAACAGAAGTGTTTCCAGGCCAGTTTATCCTTGCACGCCTCACTTGCTCTCTCAAACACTCTTCCTCCCCTACCTGCTCTCTCTCTTCAACAAACTCTCTAACTCTTTTCTCCCAGGTGGCAATTGGTCTACCTGTCCCAACATTCCCCTCTCTCTTGCTATCATAAACTTTTTTTTGTCAGCCTGTCTTCACGCATCCTCAGCACATGTCCATACCACCTTAGTGTATTCCTCTTCATCCACTCCACCACACCACACTTCACACATGAAGTTATAGTAAGCTATAAATCTATATCAATCAAGCAATCAACTTTATTTTGCATTACTAACACATATACAAAACCGAATATATCCTCATATAAGTAATCTCTCCTTCAGATCAGCTCACATTTTATGACTTATCAATATTGTAGAAAGACTTTGATAACAGGTGCACTTCTAAACAGTACTTTTTCAAAAGTAGGTCTGTATTGCCTCTCATAAGAGCTATATATATATATATATATACAGTGGGGTATGCTATAACGAACGGATCCTACTACGAATATTCCTATAACGAACGGTTTTACCTATAAAATTGAGAATGCTATAACGAACGAAACTCCTACAACGAACATTTAAATTTTTTTTTTTTTTTTTTTTTTTTTTTACTGATTTATTGTATTTTTATTACAAGTATTAATGATATTCTTTATTTCAGGGGTTTAGATGCATATTTATGCACTTATTTACAATTTTTACAATTTTATATCATATTTTTCAGAGTTAAGTGGTTGTATTTGGGGGCCTGGAACGGATTAATCCTATAACGAACGAATGCTATAACGAACAAGGTTCTAGAACCAATTAGATTCGTTATAGCATACCCTACTGTATACTGTATATACAGTATTACCCAGCTTTACGCGGTTTCACTTTACGTGATTTCTCATATACGCGGTGCCTCGCCAGAACCGAACTTTCACTTTACGCGATTCATCTACCCATATACGCGTGAAGTATATTTTTTTTTTTTATTTAGCTCATAAAATTCATACAAATTACCCGGCCAGAATATAATTTACATTGCTGGAATTCTTACAATTTGATGATCATTTTGAATATAAACATCATAGATTTTGCATTAGACATACAAATTTTAGATCTAATGTTTACTCTTGAGTTAATATGTTATCTTTTGTGCAAAATATATGACATTTATATTCAAAATGTTCTTGGTCTTACAAGGAATCCAGCAATGTCAATTATATTATCCTAACTTTAGTCTGAGGTATTATTTGTTACTAAAAGTTAAAATTAGTTTTTTCACCAAACATTTCTCTGGTAGGGAGGGAAGGTGGGGGGTGGGTGGGGGGGGGAGGGGAGGGCTGGGACCGACCGACCATCTGTCGCGGTTGGAAGAGGGGGGAGGCAAGTTGGGGTACTTTGATTGACAGATAGTGTCGTGAAGAATATTTTTTTTTTATTAACTGAAGATATTTGTTTTAGCTCATAAAATTCATACAAATTACTGGACCAGAATATAATTTACATTGCTGGAATTCTTACAATATGATGATCATTTTGAATATAAACATCATGGATTTTGCATTAGACATACAAATTTTAGATCTAATGTAATAATTTGGTTTACACAAAGCAAGTATTTTATCTTTTGTGCAAAATATATGAAGTTTACATTCAAAATATTCCCTGACCTGCAAGGAATCCAGAAATGTCAATTATATTATCCTAACTTTAGTCTGAGGTATTATTTATTACTAAACGTTAAAATCTAGTGTTTCACCCAATCACGCGGACTTTGAACATATAATCAACGATCTCACCAGCCAGGAATTGAACCCTCGACCTACTGGGTGTGACTAGGGAACGCTACCGACCAACCCACAAGGACACTAAAAGCAGTCCTAGACACTGTTATATTTCACACAAAGCCTGTTCATGGAGCTGATGGCGCCGTGAACCTCATTGGGAACTGCCCGTGCCTCGTATGTGGTGTCCGCGTGTTATATGAACTAAAAATGAAGTATATATGTATGGAGCCCTACTTCAAGGTTTATCACGACAACATAAACACCAGCCGTCAGCAAAGCATAACAGAGTTCTTCGCCCACAACCCACCACAGCCAGCCCAAGCCAGTGATAGTGACAGTGAAGCTATGGACTTTGAGGGATTTGTCAGGGAGGCCCTGACAAGTGTGGATGACAGTGATGGTGACTCACCTGAGGGCCAGTAGCCTGCCCTCTGCCTCGGAACCAGTCTCCATCCCCGTATGCCGACCCATCTCTTCTACTAATGTAAGTGTTAAACCTACTTTTTAGTTTTCCTAACCTAACCTTTATTTTTCCTAACTTAGCCTATATTTTTCCTAACCTAACCTCTTCTATATTAATTGTGTGTGCATACCATCATAAAGTTAAGATAAAATTTTACTACAACATAGTTGTGTGTCGTCAAAAAGTGGAGTTTGGGGGTCGGTCCGGTCTCTCTTTCAATTAATCCCATATGTTATGTTGTTCACTTTACGCGTTTCTCACTTTCCGCGGTACCCTGTGGGTTGTATTAACCGCGTAAAGTGAGGGTTAACTGTGTATATATATATATATATATATATATATATATATATATATATATATATATATATATATATATATATAATCAACGACCTCACCAGCAAGGAATCGAACCCTCGACCTACTGGGTGTGACTAGGGAGCGCTCGATGAACAGGCTTTGTGTGAAATATAACAGAGTCTAGAACTGCTTTTAGTGTCCTTGTGGCCTAGCCGGTAAGCGCTCCCTAGTCACACCCAGTAGGTCGAGGGTTCGATTCCTTGCTGGTGAGGTCGTTGATTATATGTTCAAAGTCCGCGTGTTAATTGGACTAAAAATGAAGTATGTATATATATATATATATATATATATTTATATATATATATATATATATATATATATATATATATATACATATATATATATATATACATATAATATATATATACATATATATATATATATACATATATATATATATATATCATATATATATATATATATATATATATATATATAATATATACATATATATATATATATATATATATATATATATATATATATACATATATATATATATATATACATATATACATAATATATATATATATATATATAACATATATATATATATATACATATATATATATATATATGCATATATATATATATATAATATATATATATATATATATATACTATATATACATATATACATATATATGGTATATACCTCTGTATATAGTCTATACCTATATATATATATACATATATCTAATATCATACATCATATATACTATATATAACCATCTATATATATATGCTACATATATAGCCCTGTGGAAAGAGATCCTATCTTCACACACTCTGTACATACATATACAATATCTATAATCTATCTAGCTATTATATAGTATTATGAATATATCCATATATATACTTCTATATATACACATACATCTATAATACATATCTATATATCCGATATATATATAGATCCATATATATAACTATATATACACATATATATTATTACATATACATACGATATACATATATATTATATCTTATATCTCGATTCATATACTAATTATATATCTACATATGATATCATATAGATATAGTATACTATCTATATAGAGATATCCTATATCTAATACTCTTATAATCTATATATTATACTGCAGATATATGTATATCATATACATATATTTATAGTACATACCTATATATATACATATAGATAATCATAATGTATACATAGTATATATTAGCATATATATATATCTATATATGCTACATATATATATATAGTACGTCGTCATGTCGGCGATGATAGTGCGTACATATAATCTCTAAAAAAATAAATAAATAATATCAGTAATACATATCTAATAATCACACATCTATATACATGATAAAACATAAAAGAAAATACACAAAAAATATAACAGATATAGTGAGGGAAGGTGGCCAGGAGTACACACATGTACATATATATAGCATCTGTAGTGACGGACAACGTGTGGTATGGAGTATCTACTAGCAACGGTATAAGGCCACGTAGGTGCAAGTGCAGGTGTGACTACGAGCCTCCTTACTCACTAAAATAATATAATAAAAATAATAGAGGGATGGACACATCGATCAAATAGTGAGGGGCTGAAGTCAATGCGCTACACTCGTGTACAGGATGATATAGGTTGATTAGCCCGCA